>UCOL01002657.1:0-23898 GCA_900474335.1 Ormyrus nitidulus | reverse complement strand
CATAGTATGACATTGAGAGCCACGAGGTTACATAGCCTTACTTTTTCAAAACATTTAGATTAGCTATTTAATACCTTAAAAATGAGTTTAAGCTTTTAATCTATTAAATGTTTAGTTCATGTGAAAAAAAGCGTTTGATGCTAGGAAATTATATTCTAAAAAGGTTAGCTTGTTCCTACTTAATATTTTTTTTTGCTACCTATTTCCTAGGTAAGAAATGTTGTCCATTTCTTCCAGGGTGATGCAATCGTTTGTGTAAATAGAATGCATTTTGCTAGGGAACACGCAAACAACTAAAATAAAAAAGTATTGCTAAAGATTCTATCAAGATAATTCCAATAGCAATCAATAATTCACACAGTATTTTCCAATTATAAGATTCCACCGACTAAGGAGCCGAATATCAATATATAAACAGCATCTAAGTTTGCGGTACTGGCTTCATCGGAAATACTCCTTATCCTTAATGGATTAGAAGGTACCAAAATTAGAATAACTGTAAATAATAACACAGGGAATTTGTTTATTTATTAATATAATGTATAGCAAAAATAAAAAATAATGTATTTTCTTACATTCTTTATTTCGTAGAGCATTAGCCGTGGCATTGTTAAAACCGAAATCTTCGATGTCGGGGAAGTGGATCCAGCGTTCATTAACAAAACGCCAAGCTTGAATCCGGAAGATATTGCTGATTCTATCATATGTGTTATCTCGGCACCTCAACGCGTTCAGATAACAGAACTGCTAATTGTATACCTTTGGAGCAAATCCCTTAAAAGCCTTTCATTGCCTTTATTAATTATTTACTACTTTCTTTGTTGAATTATTTATTAAAATGTCTAAATAAAAATAAAGCTAGCCTTTACACTAGCATTATTATACATATAATTATTAAATAATTATTATAATAAATAACTTGCTGAATGGGAGAACAATTTCAAAGCTCTGCACTATAGCATTATTATACATATAATTATTAAATAATTATTATAATAAATAACTTGCTGAACGGGAGAACAATTTCAAAGCTTCGTATTGAATGACAAACAGTGCATTTTAGTTGAACAGCTTTCTAAGACCAGAAGTCTGAACTAATATGAGCGTCGGTTTTTCATGTGTACATATATAAAGTGAGAAATAGATAATTACAATTGTTCAGACATTTTAAGGTTTCACATTATCATTAAATGTACACTTAGAACTTTAAAGTAGTGTCTCGGATCAGCAAATTGCTTTAATTTTACGTTTTAAATTTATACTTTGAATAAAAATGTAACGCACAATAAAACATATAAGTGAAATCTCAAGTACGATTTACACATCTGTAAATAATTCTGCATTTACAGTAAGTCAGTCTACCAATAATTAAGTAGTATTTCACTGAAATTCACACGATAACATTCAACTCATCAGTCTTTCAATAATTCCAAGCATCGATTTTAAAGCTGCATGTAGAGACAACAGATTTCTAACCTCAGATGGAATCAATTTCCAGAGACGCGTCGCTCGTGTTGTGAAGGATTTATTTCCGAACTCCGGACAGTTGATGGTGTTGAAAAGTTTTTTTATCACCCCTTACTGGGATCCGGAGCTCAAACCTGATTAGCATGTTGTTTTCGGTAACTGGGAAAATACGCATACTGGAGCTATGTCAATCACGGCGACTTTCCATGTGTAATCAGTCAACCCAGATTATCCGGAGTGACATGTTCGTGTCCTATTATCCACTATATATACTTAATTAACACTCGAACAGTTTCTTCACAAATATTTGTTGCAACGAGCTCATACGTTGCAGCACTTTTCACGTTTCCATTGCTTATTCAATCTTTTGCAGATATAAGAGTAACTTATGTTTCTACGTAGACTATACTATTGTATTCCTTTGTCTTTTTCTAAAAATAGTCCTTTCGAAAGATTTTGATGAACTGACATTATACGGATATTAATCGGCCGATCAAGCGCGAGCGACTAAAGACGCACATCCTGCTTTGAAAATTAATCAGAAGGCATTTTAAATTACGATAAACCAGAATTTGGTCATATTAATAATTAACTTCAGTATCGAGGCAAACGATTTTCGCAGCCTTTTTGCGCGAAACCTCGGAGCTCGTAGGCACGCCCACGGGTAAAGACTAAAGCGGCCCGTACTCTGCGTTCTCCATTTATCGATCGCACCAATACCGATCGACGGAGAGAAAATATGCGTCCCCAAAGGATACTCTAATCGTCGTCTGGGAAAAAGGCTGCTGCACAGCGTTGGCATACCCTTTCCACGTCGGAAGAAAAGCGACAAAAAACCCCGCTATTTTCTATTTTCTTTCAATTTCTGTCCAGATACATTGCGTCTCCTCTATCGTACACATTTTTTTGTGTGTTTGTTTTATCCTCTACTGTGATTTTTGCGCAATTATTCGTTTTTCACAGTTTCTCTGCTAAGTAACAAAGCGTTCCTATTAACTTTGTTCTCTTGGTTGTGGAACTACAATAAATAATTCGTAAAAACTTTATTGTATTTTAGCAAAGCATGGAGCATGGTGATAAAACTAAAATTTCTAGATATCATTTTAAAGATCGATTTTCTACGTTGAATTTTTATTTCACTGTTATCTTTATTCACTGTTGAATTTTTTTGCTCCAGACTGTCTTTCAGATTTTTTGTCAGTCTTCGACAAGGTTACTAGCCAAGGTGGCAGATTTAAATCCGAGCCTTGTCCAACCTCCTTAAACAAATCGAGATTTGGGTTAAGCTTCGAACAATAACTTTCGTTATAAAAAAAGTTATACTTTCTTACATCGGCCCTCTTTTTCTCCATTTACTTACGAATTTCGCCAAGGGTTGGGATCCATATATTTTTCAGACATTAATGCGAGGATAGGAAATTCGGTACTTTTATATCACGAACATATATACCAGGATAAAGAACAAATCGGTGAAATTATTTTGCTTCACATGCAGTTAAAAAGGAAAGCTGCTCAACGTAAAAAGACTTTAGAACTTTTTATTCATTGCTGTTATAGAAATGATGAAAATTAAAAATATTTCAAAATAATCACTTACTTGTTTAAAGTATTTTAATTATTTTAATTAAAAACTCAAGCGTCGTTGACAACGTAGGCAGTTGTTTTATTTAAAAGAATTTTATAAAAAGTCAAGAGTATAGTTGACAAGGTTAAGCAACTTTTAAAAAGAATTTGAAAAAGGATCTAAAAATAGAAAGGTAAAAAAAAGGAAGTTTACTGAGATGCTCGGGTTTATTTTTAGTACAAGAACAGGAAATTAGAGGAAAGCTCGATTTATCCCGCACATTTCGGTTGAATAATCGATCGATTAAGGCGCCGGGACCCTTCGATATCTACTTTGAGCAGCGCCGTCTTGCTGTTGTTAGAAAAAACAGCAATTTATATCCCCCGCGGTCCCTTCCTTATACTTTGATTTCCAAAGCGATTGAGATTAATGTTTTCGTTATCACAAATACGGATTTTAGTTGAATTCGTCGTTTCGACACGTTCCGGAGGATCCGGTAACCCTCTGGAATTTGTCGCCTTTAGGTCGGTCAAGGTCCTTTCGTTATCTCTTCGACAGATGGGATGCTGCACGTACGCGATTTTCCGGATTAGCAAAGGTTTCGAGTGGACTGAATTTACGCTCTGAAATTATACGCGTAATGCATCCGCTGGCCCGACAGATTGATATTTAAAAAGTTTTTAAACTCGCCTTAACTTTTTTAAAAGCTAAAAACTCGAGTGAATTCTGTAGTTAATGACTTCAATTTAAGTCTAATGAAATCCATTAGAAATTTTTAAAATACTAAAGATTTCTTTGGTTTCTTTCGCGGGAAATTAATTAGGGTTTGAATGGTATTTTCTTCGATAAAATAGAAGTTGACTTTGATTGAACTTTCAAATTTCACAATTAATGGTGACGCTTAGTGTGAATTAGCAGGGAATATCAACATAAAAAGCCACATAATCATTATTTTAGAAATAATATGAGCATTTAGAGTAAATTTTACTTATAGTCAGGAAAAAATAATGCAATAATAGAGATTTTTTTAATAATCTTTTATTTTTACTTCGAAATTAAATTCACGTTAAAATAACACTGTCTGTTTTTAATTAAACACGCCAAAATGAAATATCTCTTATCTTGTTTTATTACGTACATCTGCAAATTATTTGATCAGTATTGCTTTAGAAAACATTTTGGCTCTAATATGGAAATTAATAATTTGTTATTTGTAAGGGTATCCAGCTTGTCGATCGCAAATTACGTGCACCAAATCTGACCGTAGCTAATATTATTCTGAAAGAGTAATATTAGCTATAATACCTGAAAGGGGGATGCAACATTAAATAAATAAAATAAGAAAAGGTTTATTTCAAAATTTAATTTCTACAAAGCATTTTTAACAACATTATTTGATAGCTGAGAAAGAATAAATTACACTACAAAGACACCTTTTTTTCCTCAAATCGCCATAAGCTCGCGTAAAAGTACATAAACTTACCGTAAACAACCTAATCCAAATAAGTAAATCCCCTATATCTAATCAAACTAAATTAAGAATCCTAATACTATCCCAACAAAAAGCCACGCCCGCTCGACCCGTCGACTGTTGCGCAAGTCCTAATTCTAAAGAAAGTGAAATGAAACCGAAATCACTATACCCAGCCGGATGTCGCCCGACAGAACACGAAAACACGGCGAATGCATAACACGCGCCGCGGCCGGCCGCGAAGAAAGCTCCGCCGGCACGTACGCGCGTACATACGAATTCGCGGGCAGTATATACGATCGGGTATACTCTCGTAATAGAAAATCGCGCGACGGCCGACGAAAATTTGTACGGGAGCTGTTGACCGCTTTCAAGGTCGCGGCGCGCCGCAGCGCGACCAAACGAAAATTAGGCCACAGTCATGCGCGCGCCGCCGCCGGCGGCGCGATCGTGCGCGGTTAATTAATCGGAGGAAAGCCACTTTCGCTGGTTTCCGGCTGCTACGAGCACGTAGACTCGATAAAAGAGGCGACTATTAATCGTCATTCCGCGCGCATCTGTTTCTTACGCGAGGCTCTCGCTTGATATATACGTGTACACGCCACTGCTGCGATCGCGGAGGTGGAGGAGGGTTTTCATGAAGACACAAGAGGAAAGAGCAGAGGAATTGAAATAGATTATTCGAATAATATTTAAATTTTTCACTCGATCAGCCCCGCGACGTGATTTATGACCGCGCGATTTTTTGTTATCTGCTGCCCCGCCGACGAGTGAGAGTTAACACGAGCGAGAGAGGTATCTTTATTTAAGAAAATTTTATTTACTTTAACGGTTAATTTTATTCTTTGAAGGAAATTCGGGAAGATTGATGAAAAATAGCATTAAGATGATTGCACTGTCAGTCAAGAGGAATTTGAGCACTCTGGCTTTCAATAGGACAAAAATGAAGCAATATAAATGTCCTTTCTTTTTTACCGCGGGAAAATCCTTCCCCGGGTTTCCCGCAGCTGTGCGCAGAAGCCCGATGACTATTCACTAAATGTTGTATTATTATGCGCGTATAACAAAAGAAGCTTAACGAGAAAAAATTGATCGTTCAGGATTGCCGTTAACGTATTTTTAGTTTATTATAATTAATGAAATACGATCTAGAATTTTATCCTGAAAACTGCACAAGACAAAAGCAGAAATTAAATTTGACTTACTTTATAAATACCTATTATTTCAGATACATATAGAAGAAAATGCAATAAACGTATTTCTTTCGACGTACAATGCGCGTCTTACAAAACTCGGTATTATCTACTTGATTTCGCAATCTAAACTGAAACGTCCTTTTCTCTCTAGGAGGCTTCTACATTTTTTCACCTTTTTCCAAAAATTCCGCTCAAGATTCCCTTCGCGTTAGCTTAAATCCAATAATTAATTTAGCTATAGTGTTAAAGAATCTATGGTTAATAAATATTATATTAATGAGAAATATTTAATTTCGATTTCATTAAATCAAGTCGCTTCGGAAAAACTTTATTCGTATAAATATATGCTTTTCCGCGGCATATGTTTGCTAATTAAGTTTCATCGAACTTTACGAGATTATATTGCCGTGACTGAGAAAATGAAATAATTTCTTTTTATTGATCCTTTGTTTAAGAGAAACATTTGAGCAATTCATCAAAGTTATAATTTGAAAAGAACGAGTTCGCAATTCTTTTATTTTGGAACTGCTTAATTGAATTTCGCACTGTCTTAACGTCGATTATTGACTTTCAAAGAAGTGGCGAACCTATACCTTCGGGGCAAAATCCGATTCACCTTTGTGGGGAAAAAATCTTTAAGTCAATAGCTTCGTAATTGAATCATTAGAACGTGCTCTATACCTTACCGGTACTGAAATAACCAATAAGAGGAAAGAAGGATATTTGTACAGAGAATAATCTAAGGAGAGTAACTACAATGTGGAGGACGCAGTGCCAGCAAATACTTTGGAATTAGGAAGTAAATAAACTTTGTCGAAGACACAAGGTCCAGGTAATAAAAGGGTATCAAGAAAATTACATACTATAAGAGTTTTTATTTCTTTTCAGCGTCGTATTCGCAAGTTCGGTGTCATTTCTGATTTTACTGTGTACTTTAATGCTTCTATTTCTGTTTTATTTTCCCAGTTTATTGCTAATTGTTGCAAATAATTGTTCTACGTTTTGATCCAATCTCCATAGCAATGACTATATTACAGCAACATTCCTGCAATATTACATTCTCAGCAATATTGATGTGACATTTCCAACATTGCAGCAACATTGCTGCGATAGTCATTGTTATGTATATTTATTGAACAATTTGAAGATGTAATGCACCCGCCGTAGACAGTAATTTGTGCTTCATCCATTTGTTACGTTCAAAACTCTGCATCAAGCCTTGGCAATTAATCGTCCCAAATATCTCAGTTTGACAATACAACATTGCTTCGATATCCTTTCTATAGTAATATTCACCAGCCAGCCTTTGCATAAACTGTAAAACTGTTCAACACATAAATTTTATACTTCCCTGGTAGCAAGTTTCCGATAATATCGCTATAGAATCTAGTTAAAATGTCCAGATCTAGCTAGATTCTAGCGATATTATCGGAAACTTGCTACCAGGGTTCTCTTATTCAATTTTTAGATATACACACGAGCGCCCTACACTATACTTCGCATCTCACAAACATGAGAGACTGTCCGCGCGCATCTCCTATATCATCTCCCCAAGATTCACAGAACGTCAACGCGAGGTTCAACAGGAGCGAAAAGCTGCCGGGGATAGACCGAGGGAAGATACGCGGCGGGATTCAATTCCATTGTTCGAGCCGACCCGTCCCCCTTTTTCCCTCTCGTTCGCGTTATTCAGTCGATTGCTCGCGGGAATTTCCGACCGGTGCGGACGCGGGAGGGCTCTCTCTCTCTCTCGGTCTCGGGCGCAGCTTTCAGGGTTATCCGCAAGCCGGGGGGGGGGAGAGTTTTCGAGAGCGCGCGGCAAGTTTTCGAGGAAAATTGGTAGTCCGAAGGCTCTCTCATTCGCGTATGTATGCTACAAGTTTCAATGTCTCGTCTTTACGATCGTAGTGGGGAGCTCATCTGCGCTGATTGCGACGCCTCGTTCCCCGAACTGGACCGCTTAGGGAAATTATCGAGGATGAGAGAGAGAGAGAGAGAGAGAGAAACGATTGCGCGGACTTGAGACACTTCTGTCGAGTGGACGCGGCTAGGTGAGAAGATGTTGACGTTCGAGAACGGGATTTGATTTGCCGCTGTGAAGTCGGTGTGTTACAGCGACGAAAACCGTTATACTGCCTTTGAATAATTGAATAGGAAGTGGAAGAGCGTTTGGGTGTGAGCTGACGAGGAGGGAATATTGAGCGGGATTTTTGTTTTGTCTATTTTTCCGCAGAGATTTGTGACTTTGGAAGTCTATGAATATTTATTTGGGCTTTTTAATGGAAAAAGGTGAAAAAACTTAGAAGCCTCCTGGAGAGAAAAGGAGGTTTTAGATTAGATTGCGAAATCAAGTAGATAATACCGAGTTTTGTAAGACACTTGCAATTGTACGTTGGAAAGAATTACGTTTATTGCATTTTCTTGTATGTATCACAAATAATAGATATTAAAATAGGCCAATATAATTTCTACTCTCGCATATATAATCATTATACAAGAGCCAAAATTATTTTTAGTTTAAAAAGTATTTTCTTCTTTTTTGTATAACATTAATTAAAAAATAAAGTAAAACTAAACAAAAGACACATATAACTTTTTTTTATTTCTATTTCTGAAGTAATTTCGCGGAGATGTGACTCTTTTTAGCACAATGCTCTACTTTTTAAGTGCAGTTTTGTTCTCGTCGGTGTCAAGAATTACGCGAATTCCTGTAGTAAAATCTAAAGTGATTTAAGTTGGGTGATGCTACGTGAAAATTATCCGAACAATTTTGAAATTCCACTTTTATAGATACTATTATTAGAGGAAGAAATTGGAAGCGATGCTTGTAGTAATTATACACTCAAAGTTTTCAATCTAAAATTCATAATCACTAATTTTGAAGTAACGTAATGAAAAAACTTTTGAAAACCTATTAAAACGTTATGCTGAAAATCTGAACGTCGTAAAATTAACTACCTGGTTGAAATTGAAACCACTTTTGGAGTAATTTATGGCCTTGTTGAAAAATAGAATGTTAAAAAAGTACTGGCTTCGAAATGAATTTTTTTATTTGTTGTTATTAGCCATTTTAGAGGGTATAAAAAGGCATATAGAGTTATTGCAGTTCCTGGACTAAAAATTAAGCATTGAAAATGGCTTCATTATGACTACTGACAGAGGTAGAATCAGATAGTTCGAAACTTACTTTCTATTAATACGCTGAAAAAGTAACAAATGAATTGTGGAGATAAAGATTCTTTGTTGCAAAATGCATGAAATTGTTAACTTAGGTTGAAATATAAATTTAGTGATTAAAAATAACGCATAAAGACATTCGTGGTTATAACGGATCCTCTATTTACTCGACTTAATGCGCTAGAAAGACCAGCAAAAACGTTCCGCTTTCGTAAGAAAAATATCTTCCCAGCTAATATTAACTTCCCCAGACGCATTTTGAAAGTTCACATTTCCACCAGGGCCGCTGCTCGTAAGTTTAATTTTCGCAGTTTTTCCACAGCTTAAACTCGCTACTTTCTCTCGTGATTTAGCTTCCCTGGTTTATTTCCAGTTTACTTAGCCTGACCACACAGCCAACGCAGCTGCAGAAATCTGCCGGCACAATAACGTTTGCTGTCAACATTGTATAAACGAACCTGCACTGAGAGAAATATTTGTGTATAAATTACAATTATCCTCGGTAACTAGAGGACATGCTGTCATATTTACAATATTCACAAGTAACTTTAAAAATATTTACCGATTATTTCATAAATTTTACTATTTAAATAGTAATATAGTCCTCCAATTACCGAGGATAATAGTAATTTATACACAAACATTTCTCTCAGTGTGGATTTAAACAAGCATTATGCGCGGCTCGCACGCATTCCGGGAACTGCCCGCGTAGACTTGCACATGCCACTCATTTATACCGTATCAGAACGCGAGCTGCACAGCCGAAAAAGCTTCGCCCGGGGATTCCGGCTGAATAACATCGATTCCTCGAACAGCGCGACGTTACGCGAGCTTTCGTTCTCCAAATTTCCAGGCGCATTCATTCTTGCGCCGCACAAAGGGTTACGAAACAAAGCGGGCTTTTTCGAAAAAAAAAAACAAAAAAAAAAGAAGGAAGGAGAGCTCGTAAATCCGTCGTCGCGCGGCGGACGGCGCGAGGATTTCACGCGCGGACAGGCGAAAGTGCTCGTGCGCGAGGTGTAGGTACCGCGGGGGGGGGGGGGGGAGGAAAAAAAAGAGAGGAGAGGAATTAATGAAGAAGCCGAGAATTCGAAGCACGTAGTGGACGTATAGCTTCCGTGGTATTTAACGCCCCACGACACGGCTGCGGCTCTGAATCGAGCCTCGATTTTCGGCCAGCGAGCTAAGCCCCGCGTGTTACTTCGCGTGTGTGATCCCGCCAAATCGTTTTCGCCGCTCTCGCCGTTCTGTGATCCGCCCCAGCTGGAGAAAAATGCTGGTAAGTCGTCTTGATTACGGGGCTTGCTTGCGGGAAATAGCAAAATAGAGGTTGGAGGCAGATTTTTTAAAAATAGTCCGATGCGGTGAATTTCAAAGTTGGGTAGTATCCGCGGAATGTTACAATTGTAAATTGAAGTTCTGCTTAACAGTTTTTATTGAGTTTTAATGTTAAGTATAATACATGACTATACATGGAATGTATAATTTTGCTTTTAAAAGGTAACGGTCTGTGCTAATTAAGACGTTAAAAGTAAAAATGTTGAGCATTTTCTGTTTGTGCTTCAGTCTTTCTTCCATAATGTTATAATTTTTCATTAAATATTTCTAGAGGTATTGAAAGACTAATGAAAATTAAAAGGAGGCTTTGATTTTTCAAAAGCAAAAGAGTTAGAGGGTAATTAAACGTCAATGATCCTTGGTGTTCTTTTACATTCTTTCATTAACCTGAAAATCTAATCTCCTCTTTCTAATAACTAAATGGAGTTTTCTATCGTACCTTTTAATTAATTATTATACTGAACAAGCCGTGTAATTTTCCCATTTCGCGGCATTTTCACGCAAAAAATTAATTAATCGAAAAACGAATTTTATTGAAATAGGTTTCGAACAGTTTAATTTTTATTACACTTATCGCAGTAAAGAATTAAATCATCTTTGATCTTTTTTTGATTCTCCTCTTTTATTATTATAAAGGTTATTCTTAGATTTTTATTACTTCCCAATCTTTGTCTGTTCAGTCAATTAAAAAATTGTCATCGACTCTAACCCAGATCAAACATAACTGTTTTCTGTAGTATAAGAATTTTCATTTACGTACTTATAGAAGTTGTCAACTTTCAAAAGACAAAAACCAATATTTTTCGATTTCTTCATCTTATCACTTTTCCTCTTGACGATATTCGCCTTACAACGATAAAAATGAATTTTCCTTCTTTATAACTTAAAATATTTATTCAAGCTCCCTAATTTTTTTTTTATTAAGCGATGACGACTCGAACGTTCGGTTCGATCCCTAGACTTTGTTTAAGGAAGTACTACCGTTACTGCACTAGTAGAGCGAGTGTCAGGCGCATTTGACTTCGGTAGTATGTTGATAATTAGTTATTTTTTATAATAAATTAACAATTTATTCATTTTTATGCGTCTATTTTACCTTCAGAATTAAAACTGACCACTTTTTATCTATAGCTCAACGAGTACGTGAGATTTTAAGTAGCGCGCAACACTTTAACCTCGAAATAAATCATGAAATTTGATTTTCGTTTATTTATTACTACGCCCACAGGCTCTGAATTCCTGCTTTCAAGCATTTAAAATATTCGTTCATTCCATAACTAACAATCTGCAAAATTTTAGCGAATTCTGAACGGTCAGTTTTATGCAATTAAGAATTTTAGAGAAAAATGTGTATTTTTCGAAATTAAGATGTTTATAACTTTTTTCCCACGCTCCAAAACCTCGCCAAAATTTACATGAGTCTTTTCTTAAACAATATCTACCAACACGCCAAATTTCAGAAGATTTTCTGAACGGTAAATTATTTAACGGTAGTACTACCTTAAACAGCAAATAGCAAAGCAGGTCTAATACATAATCGAACTTTTCATGAACTTCGAACAGAACAAAAAACAGTAACGTAAGATAATACTGTTGTTAAAATCTGAAAACAAAATAACTAATAAATAAAATGAATGCAAAGAAAGTTACAAAGATGTAAGTTTTTTCAGTAATAAAGTTGCTATTACATTTCCAAAATTTTTAAAGTTTAAAACATACAATCCAGTAGCTGTTATAGTGCAAGGTTTCTTGCACCGCAACATCATAAACTGCAATAATCTCTTATTTTCTTCTAAAGTCGTACCAACCGCAAGTATAACTTGATAATAAAAATACAGAATAACAAATATAATTTCATTAAATTCTTTCTTCGACCCGTGAGTTTTCAAGTTATACTTACACAGATGTAAATAATTCTAAACTATGGTCCACAATTTTTTGTCCTGGCCACGTTAGATAAAATAAATGAACCATCATACCGATTACTACCATTGATGCCCTGATAATATCGATCGGACTGTGTTCAACAATTATACCCTAAAAATTATTGAAAGACTTATAAAAAAACTTACAGAGCTTTTCGTGCTTATTAATTTACACTTACCTCAGATATAAGTGCAGAAACGCCGAGACCGTTAAAAAAGAATAATTGGAGAAAATACAAAGAATATGATGTCTCTATGATATTGATGAATCTATCATTTTAGATTTATTAATCATTCAACTCGTTACATATTAGAGACTAATACAAAAAAGCTTTTACATCAGGCCTATTATATGAATTTATGAAATCGTTTACTTGCATAAAAATTAAGGGTGTGTCATGTTATTTGGTAATAACTGTATTAAATATTATGAAGAAACTATCCTAACTTACCACTATCTATTTTAATAAAATGATTACTAATTGTAGATCATTTTTTTAAAATTATTTTAAAATTATTTTAATAACTTTAGGATTTAAAAAAAAAATAAAAATTATTCGAGATTCTGCAGAAGTGCACAAGAAGAAAGAAAACTTAAAATTTTAAAAATACAAAGTACAAGCGAATAATTAGTAGATAAAAACACAAGTGTTTTTATTCTGCACGTTTAGTTTTCTACATCTGTTTTTATACAGTACTGTGGATTTATTCTATACCTTAGTACCCAAGTATAATAACAATGTGCAATTGAATGTAGTTAAAACAATTAATCGTAACAAAACTTTAAAAAATTTGTTAACTTTTCTTCTATATATATAAAGTTTTTTTAATTTTACTTACTCTATTGCATTCTGATGTAAATTTAAAATTTCTACAGTTTTCTTACGACTTTCATTTCTTTTGAAACCGTGCTCTTTAATACTCGTTCGTAATCGATACCTAACAATAAAATTTTTCAAGAATAATTTTTAAATCAAAACATCGAAATCTCTTTACACTTACTTAATACGAGCAAATATAGCAAGGCTTTGATATACAAGCATTGAGTACGTTGTATCAGTACCTATTGCCACAAAAAGAGTGACTATTCCACACACAATGTGGTAAAGATTAATGTGATGATAATATTTTACTTGATCCACGAAAAATTCACCATTCAAGATCAATGTTCTCTCTCGGGTTTGATTCAACGGTTTCATAACATCCAGAATTATCCCAAACTGTGTTATCGCACAAAAACATGCCATCAAAAATATCACTAATGCTGAAATAATTTTTTATATTTTATTTTTAAACTTATATGTTAAAAATTATTATTATTAATATTAAACTCGACAAGGACTTTCCTAAATAATATCACCTGCATATGCAGTAGTTAATAATCTTCCTTGTTTTGCATAATCTTTCATAATCGTTATTTCTTCTGGGTCTGTCACTGATTTCCAATTTTCAGCTAACCGTTCATAAAGGCATCGTACCCTACTTTCCACGGATATAGTTATCAAATATTTTAATAATATCTCTAGAGCATATATTTCAGTTACAAAAATTTCCATAAATGTTGAAAAATCGACATCAAAATATTTAATGGCACCTGCAAACTGAGTAATAAATTTTAATACGTGCCACTCATTTTGAAATTGTTAAAGAAGTAAAACAAGGTTTTTTTCTGGTAAGGTATTGTTTGTGCACATAAGAATCGAGCGCATATTAATTGTGCAGAATTTAGCCCGATATATCTATATATAAATTTCACCAATGCTAAAATGTGTACAATTAATATGTGCACGATTCTTATGTGCACAAAACATACATTGTTTTTTTTCTTAAGGTAATATTTTAAATATTTTTCTAACACAACAGAACGTTTTAAAAATCAAATTCGTATAAAAGGTGGAGATTTTTACTTGTCGTGTATTTAAACGTTATAACTTAGATCAAAAGGATGCACTGTATATTATAACAGGCGAGGATTTGGAAAAAGGCTAGCCGGTATGCAGGGATCGTCTATTTTCTTAGGTCATTAATATGACAATTTCAAGCACTTGCAAATAGTGCGGCCGTAGTCCTGTGTTAGGACACTCTCTTCTTACTTGGGTAGATCGAGTGCGATCCTCGATGCTTTCCGCGAAATTTTTATTACACATTCCACTTTAATCCCCGCCCCGTTACAATATTAAAGGATAATGAAAACCTGTGTTAATAGCTGTGACAAAATAACTAAAGTAATTATAAGGCGTCGAATTATTTTGGTTGTTTTTGAATCGTAAGGCCAAGTCCCCGTTAATTGCAACAAGAACTTATTGAGTCGAAAATAATAATTATCAAATACTTCATTAACTAATTCCTCCATTGTTCAGAGCTTTGTTGCTAACTCAACAACTGACGTGTTTCTTTCCAGAGTTTCTTTTACTGACGGAATTAATTAGTTAAGCTTGCGTCGCAACATAAATTTCACTGTAATTTCACTGTGTTCATTATTAAGACCAGATTATTTCTACGAAAACTATTAAGGCGACGTTACTCGTCGATTTGCATACCCTACTAAAAAAAATCATGTGGATATCCACGTGAATTCCCACGTGGATATTCACGTGGATATTCACGTGGATACTCACATGAGTATCCACGTGAGATTTTCGACCATTTTCTCACGTAGATTTCCACGTGAGTATCCACGTGAATCCTCAACAAAAATGAGCCTAAATAAAATATCATTTATAAATTTTGTTTATTAATTCAGGTAAAACAGGTTATTGGGTTCCGGAAAGCAATAGAACCAATTTACACTACTCTAGAAATTGCAAAAATGGTTTGTTATTGGATTTGTCATGTTTTGTTAAAGTAATTTGTCTGTAATATTTATTATATTTGTCGTGTTGTGTATTTTACGTATAGAAATATGTTATACTAGCTACTTTTTTTTAAATATAGTTTAATTAGGGAATAATCATTTTATATTAATAATAACAATCTGTTAAATATTTATTTGAAAATCTGTTCCTATAAACTAATACATAAATTTTTTGTTATGTTTTTATATAAATAAAAAATTAATAAACGAAAAAACGTATTAAATTTCTAAATAAACAAAACTCATTGTTTTTTTAACGATTTACAAACTTTTCTGCTACAATTTGTTTCTTTATCACTTTTCTATAAAAAAAAAACTTTTTTTATCATTTATCTATCAAAATTAAACTTTCTGTTTCACTTGTCAAAAATAAATATTCATTTGTCTATCAATATTACCTATCACGTTTTTTTATCACAATTGTCTATCAAGACTATAATACCGGGAATGTCCAAATGTAAAATCCAGGTAAAATTGATTGGCTGGATTTTTATGGATTTATATTGGATTCCATTAGAATCCAACCTATGGATTTTACCTGGATTTCCCATATGGAAATCCAACGGGATTTCAGGTAACATTTTACATATTATAGTGTCGCTTATAACATAGTGAACACATACTTTTTTAAATCTAAAGCTAATATAAAATTTATATTAAATATAATGTTAAATGAAAACTAAATTTTTTTTAATTTTCTACATAGTTATATCGCAACCTTTTACGAGCATTATCGACATCATTTCTTAGCCTTTTTCTTTCCTGATTTCGGAGATCACGAATCTTGTATTTTAAAGAGGAAGTTATCTTCATCAAGTAATCAGCCCGCTGATGGTTGCTTAGTGTTTTGTTTTTTTTTAAATAATCGTAATATAAGCCTGAAATAAATATTTCTTTATTAGTAAAACTTTAATAAATAATAATGAAGGAAATAAAATAACTTTAAAATTCTAAATAAAAAATTTTTGATTGAAAAAAATTAATTATAAACAATAGTGCAATTAGTTTTGTGATACTCTGCGATATTCCGAAATGATATCTAAAACAGTAATATTTTTAGTTTATTCATGATCATTTAACTTTTTAATAGCAATTTTTAACACAAATAATTTCGAATTAAAATACAAAACATTTATGAGTAATTACTGTTTCAAATTTCAAAGGTATTTTATTTCTTTAAGAAAGTAATAAATTGCATACTTATTAGTAGACGAAGAAGATTCGCTTCTATTAGTTTTACCGGCGATCTACCTGGAATATTTTTGACTGGGCGAGTTAAATCTAAAGCCCGGTTGGCCAAAATTGTTGGTTTCCACAATGTAGAGGTCAAGTCAGATAGAAATAAAGATGGTTTTTGCAATGTAATGAAGTCCCATTTTAATGGCTCAATGGTAATTCCTTCACCCAAGTAAATCTGGTAAACAAAAAATTTTTATTTAAAAATATTTAAAGGGAATATCGAAAAAGAAATTGTTTTTCACAGATTTTTAGAAAATTCTTTATATTATACTTGTATTTATAAACATTTTTTATTTTTATCTGGAACATTTTTTTAAAACAAAATAATAAAAAGTAACTCGATTTTATACGTACTGAAATTTTAATAAACTGAAAAAATAATAAGAAAAGTTAAATACCTTTTCATTTTCGGTTGTATATCTTCTTTGGAGTTCAGTCGATGCATGATCATTATTATTTGGTTGTTTATAATAATTAATGCAATCTACAAGAAATAGCGGCAGTTTCTTGTATTTACCTCTTGAACCTAGCATTGATTTTTTGGTAGTTGCCATTTCAATGTTGAAATAAGTTAAAAAAAATAATACATAAAAAAGTTAATTAAATATTAGTTAGTTACTCGCCTCGTCTGTTTGACTGTAACTCTTGCTCATCTCTGGGTAAAATTTCATTTTCATCCTCATTATTCTGAAGAATATTGTCAATAAAATCGTTATTGTCAAATTGTTCATTATTTCTTTCAACTGAACTATGGTTGTGAACATCATTTTCAGTATTATTTACTATATTTTGCTGAGAAATATGATTGCGAACATCATTTGCCACATCATGCTGTATTATATTTCCCTCAGACTCATGACTATGAATATCACCTTCGATGCTTTCTATTACATTCAAAAACATATGTTTTGGGGTACTTACTCTTGACTGAGATGGCTTTAAAGTTTTTCTTGCTGTTTGGGATTTTTTGCTTGGCTTACATGTTGAATCCATTGACGATTTTGGAGATAAAGTATTTTTCTCATCAGATTCTGGTCTATCGACTGATGATGCAGACAATATTTGACTCGAATGAAGTTTTTCTATAAATACGTAACTATTTTTGAGTTTTAAATCTCTTTTAAAGCCCTGAAAATTAATTTCTTCATCCTCTTCTGAATCACAAAAGCTGGGCGGTTGAAACGTATCATTTAATGTTTTTAATACAGATTCATTTTTCTGTTTCAAAGCTTTTCTCTTTATATCTTTTATGCTTTTTATGTACTAAAAATAAAATATAGTTTAAAAAAATTATTTTACTGTAAATATTATTTTATAGTTTTATTAACATATACATATAAATATATAAATAAATATAATAAATTTACCAATGTATTTTCACCATTTGTCTTTTCTACTTCAGAATCACTAGTTGAAGAAAGGTATTTTTTATTTGGAAATCTTTTCCTTCCATCAGCATCTATTTGATTTTCAATACTTTTAATTGATTCTACAATAATGTGTGTAAAACTATTACAATTAAATTTTCAATCATAATTGTTTAAAATATATTTTTATAATCATTTACCTCCTAAATGATAGATGTAAGCACTATATACATGAAAAAGGTGATCATGTGCCTCATTACATATATTTCCATCATTGCCACAAAAATACCATCGTACATGATACTTATGATTTTTTTCAAAATCATTTAAATGTTTTGGTGCAATACTGTTTTTACTGTAGCGGTCAAATAGAACCGTGTTGATAGAAACTATTTTTCTTTTCTTATCAGAAGTAAAAACTATTTCTGCATAATTAATTTTTTGAGTGTCAGACATTTTTTATAATAATACTGATTAATATTTAATATATTTAAATAAGTAAATGCTACTGTTTAATTTTACTGTTTACTCGCATTATACTTGAGTACAACTACTAAAGCCGCATTCACGTTTTCTTGTAATGCAATATTGTTTTGTGCATTTCGTACTGTATTTTTGTTCTATGTGTATTATTGAATAATATTTGAGTAGCTAACCTTTGCACTTTCTGTTGAATTATAATAAACAAACATTAGCTATCAATAAACAATTTGAAATAATAATTGTCGAAATCATTTCGTTTTTAACATATTCAAAACATTTCATTTTAAAGCACCATAAACTATAAGTACTACATAGACCGGTGTTACAATATCGTTCCGCACGACGTACAAGGCGTATAAGAATATATAAGACGGAAGGGACAACGTATAGAATAGGCAGAAGAGAACTTAAAAATTCTGAAGTTTATATATGATCAAAATGTAAATATTGTTTGTATATACATCTGACTACTTTTAATACTTTCAATCAATAATTATTAAAGTAAATTAATAATTAGCCAGAGTATTTTTATTCATTTTATAAATATAATTTACTTGCATTTTTATATTATTTTAAAGTCTAGATAGGTTACTAAATGTCTGATAAGAAAAAGAAGTATTTATATTTAGATTCAACAGTCACAAATTATGCAAAGAAAAAACTTAAATCGAAAATTAGAGATGCAAAGGTAGGTGATTATTCTTTCTATTTATTTTTGTATTGCGCTAAAATGTCCCAATGAAAATAGAAAATGTTAATAAATTTACAAATACTTTTTATACAATTACAAATTTCTGTAAGAAAAACTATAAATGTAAATAAATGTGTATAATTGTTATATTTGGAACATGAATACACGTTAAATTATTTACATGCATTTTCGTACAAAAATTAAGTCTTATTTTCAAAAATATAATTTTTATTTCTATATCTTAAATGATAAAATTTTTTACAATTATATGCATTTTTCATTTTCATCTGTATATAAACAGTAAATAATTACGAATACATTTATATAGATTGTGCATGATAATAGTGTTAATTCATATTTTATGTAGAATTGTTTTTTTTTTAACAGAATGTTGAATGCGATGAAACACATGATGCAGATATTGAACAAACAGTTGTCGACAAATATGACAGCTCTAATGATGACATGGAAGTAAATTATAATACTGAAAAATATGAAGAATGCAATTTAGAAAAGTCATTTTCATCCAATGTAAGTTGAATAACATTATAGTTTTTAATAAACAAAAATTTTATTAAGATTATATTTTGACATTAAAGGAATTGTAAGACTTAGAATTGATGAGCAATTATTTCAAAGAAATTGTTTGTTATTGATTTTAATATTTTCAATTGACATCTATGAATATGTCAATTCAAAGTTAATTAATATTAATTTAGCATTTTAATTGAATCATAGTTCAACTTGTCGAGTTACATTGATTTTAAAAAGTATAAATATAAATATCATCAGTAAGCTGCTTTCTTAATTTAATTTTCTACTAATTTCTTTATTTTATTTCATAATTTAAATTTAAAAAGATGAATTCATTGCCATTAATTTTAAATCACAAAAATAATAATTGTACTTAATAAAAGTTTCTACAATTAATTCTGATTTTTTAATTGATTTTGATTTCATTCTTTCATTAATTTACTCTTATTTTTTTTAATATAATGATTCGCAATTAGTGGCTATTGACTCTTAACATCTGTATTACATTGCATGTTAAAAATGTATGGTTTTAGTAAATTATACAGATGCAAAAGCAGTTTACTATGATTGATTTTTCTATTATAACTGTAAATTGCTCATTATAAAATATTTAGCTTCTTAATTGACCTTGTAATTAATTTTTTCATATGAAATCCATTTATTGTAAGGATCTAAACAAAAACAATACAACTTTGTAACAGTCAATAAAAATTATAAAGTTAAAATTAATAAATAAATTTAAATGAATTGAAACTAACGTAAATTTATTAAAATTAGTAGAAATCAATAACTAAAATATGATAAATAATTAACATTAATTGAAAATAATATAAATTAATAAAAATATACAGAAATCAATAGGATGAAAATATAATAATAAATTTAAGGCCAAAAAAATGGTCAGAACTTTTAGACCGTTTAAAAAAATAATTAGACCAATTATTTGTTTAGTTTGTAAATTTTTATTTACCCGTATTGGCTTTAATAAATTATTCTAATTTGATTTTGTATCAATTTCAATCGATTTCTATATAAAAATTTGATTTTTAGTATAAAATTTAGGGGCTCAAAACCGCATTGACATCATTCAATTTCTTTTATTGATTTTATTTTATTGTTTTCCTTTATTTATAGTATACATATATATATATATGTACACTTCAATTTCAATAAAATTTAAATAAATTCTAGTAGTGAAAATTTCAAAGTAGATGTTTGTGGTTTATTCGAACATTCCCTTTAGCTTCAACATATAATTTTATTAAAATAATATTATACATTAGATTTATAAATATAAATATACGAAGACGGTATTTTAAACCTTTTTTCGTGATTCATCCAGCATTTTGAGATTTTTTTGTATTTTAAAGAACATCCTCAAAATTAGAGGTTTGAGGATTTTGAAGTCTTAATCACAACAAATGTAAAAATAATTTCTTTAGTAAAAGTACGTTTTGAGTAAACGGTTTATTGAGTATTTGAATTATTTTAAGGGTTTCTACTGGGGCCAAGAAGTAATTTTCAATGTTTAATATATATCTTTGTGAACGAGGCGTATCATATATATATTTATATTTTTGTATATTTATATGTATAATAAAATTATAATGTATACATATATATATATATTCTCATATATTATTTTGTACTACATTTTGTTTTTTAGGAAAGCAATAAATCCAATTCGTGTAGTATTTCAAATGATAATGAATGTAGTAGTGATGAAGAATTTTTAGAGGTTTTAGAAGGGCTGAACAAAGATTTGGATAATGCTAGAGTATTTGATAATTCTGACTTTTTTAAATCAATTTCTATAAGTATTGACAGAAATCCTGCAGAATTATTGTTAATGTCTCTAAAATACGCCTTAACTACTTCATTGCCAATGACAGCTACATTAAACTTAATGAGATTTGTTAATATCATTTGTAGCCAACAATTGTTACCAGAGACAAGCTATCAGTTGGATAAGTTGTGTAATATACAGAATATTTATACATTACATGCTGTTTGCCCAATCTGCTCCAATTATTTAGGAATATTTGAAGAATTAAATAAAAATATAAAATGTGAAATTTGTGACACCGATGTTGATGTTATGAACCCATCTAATACGTGTTACTTTTGTATAATTGACGAAAAAAATAGTATACGTGACTATGTACAAATGCATGAAGACTATTACGAATATGTCGTGTTACAAAGAGTTCATGAGCAAGATCATATCAAAGACATTTACGATGGAAAATTGTATAGAAATTTCGTAAAAAATCTAAATGCTAGTGATCGATTTGCATATGCAACAATGGTATTCAACACAGATGGAGCGCCTGTTTTTGAATCATCAAATGTGTCTATTTGGCCAATTTACCTTATGGTAAATGAAATACCAATTCATGATAGACTAAGGAACACAATAGTCTGTGGTCTATGGTTTGGAAAAAGTAAACCTGACATGATGGTGTTCATGAATACTTTTGTTGAACACATGAATCACCTTTCAACAGTAGGAATTCCATGTATTATAAAAAATATTGAACGTCAAATTAAAGTATTTTCTGTTGTGGCATGTGTTGATACAATTGCTCGTGCACCAATGAATGGTACAAGTCAGTTCAATGCCAAGTATGGATGTGACTGGTGTTATCATGCAGGACAGTATCATGGAGGATCGATGAGATATCCATTTACTGTGCCACCGCCAAAAGAAAGAAGTAGAGACGATACCATAGAACACGCCAAAAATGCAGTTCGAACTGGGACTCCAGTTTTTGGAGTTAAAAACGCATCACCCCTTCTAAATCTAAAGAATTTTGATATAATAGAAGGATTTACACCAGACTACATGCATTGTTGCTTAGCTGGGGTAACACAACAATTTACAGAATATGTATTAAAGTACGTGTCTCTTAATGACATAAAACAGATGGACGAGTTATTACTATCAATTAAAGCACCTCATCAAGTAGAACGCCTAACTAGACCTTTATCTGATCGTGCTCAATGGAAAGCATTAGAATGGCAAAACTGGCTGCTGTTTTACAGTATACCAGTTATGAGTACCGTTTTGCATAATAAAAGAATATTGCAGCATTGGGCGCTTTTAGTAGAAAGTCTATTTATACTTTTAGGTACAGATATTACATATTTCGAATTAAATCGGGCGAACGATATGTTGTATAAATTCGTTTCACAAACAGAAGATCTGTATGCTTTGAATTCTATGACGTACAATGTACATCAATTGCTGCACATTGCTAAAAGTGTCTACAATTGGGGACCTTTGTGGGCACATTCAACTTTTCCATTCGAATCAGCGAACCATAAATTGTTAACGGCAATTCACTCTGCTAAAGGTGTAATTTTACAAATTATAAGAAATATAAATTTTCAACATTCGGTACAAATTCTAGAGCAGCAAGTATATCCCAATTCTTCTGGACTTGTACAAGACTTTTGTCAAAACCTTATTAAGAAGCAAACACGGAAAACAGTAAAATTAAGTTCTATTACCTATTTTGGTAGGGGGCGACCTGTACCCGAACATTTAATACAAAATTTTGAATTAGGAAGGACAACATTAATGTTTTCAAAGGTTGTTATAAATCGATGTTTGTTGGCCACTTCAGAAAAAATTAATAGACGCTCTTGCAATTATTTCGCTCAAATTTCCAATGGAAAATTCATTAAAATTCTTCATTTCTTAATCAATACTGAAAATAACGAAGAACAAACTATATGCCAAGTTATTGAGACAAAATGCAATAGTTACACAAGTACTATGAAAGAAATTACACAAATAAGTGAAAAAATATGTATACAGACAGCTAACATCGTAGGACCATGTGTATTTATTGAGATTCAACAAAAAATGTATATAATACCTTTACCTAATCTACTATCGAATTAAAAATATTTTTGTAATAACTATTTATGTATACTAAATTCTAATAAATAAAATATTTTTTTATTTTCTGCGTATTTAATACAACAATTTTTTATTTTCTTATTTATTTCATAGCCTACTTATCATAAATACTAAAATAAAATACACATTTTATTTAATTATTTAATTCAGCGTATATAATATTTTATTATTTTGAGAAATAAATTAATTAATCTAAATTAATACTAAAAATTACCAATGAAATTTTATTTTAACCCGCTTTTTTTTGGTTACTCACGTGGATACTCACGTGGAAATCCACGTGAGAAAATGGTCGAAAATCTCACGTGGATATTCACGTGAGTATCCACGTGAGTATCCACGTGAATATCCACGTGGGAATTCACGTGGATATCCACATGATTTTTTTTAGTAGGGTAAGTAACAAGAGTTATTCCGCGTATACATTATTTTCGTTAGTACTTGGAAAGAAAAAGACTACCACCTTGACTTACTACAGTTTCGTTTTTTAACCTTTAAAGGACTGGAATTTGGGATTTTTTATTTCTCTTGTTTTTCTATAGAAATTGGATAAACTAACCAAAACTAACATAAAGTGTCTATCATGGGCATGGCCCGTATAGGGGCCATCCCGTCCTCTAAAGGTTAAAGTAATTTTAAGATTTTACTAGGGGGCTCTGCCCCC
>UCOL01002656.1:0-23926 GCA_900474335.1 Ormyrus nitidulus | reverse complement strand
CTACAACTCGGCCGTTGACGACTTTTGTCCATCTCCCTTCAGAGAGACGCTTTGCAATTTAACAAAACTTGCTACCAGAGTTGAGACTTCGCCTTATTGGTTCCATATTGGTAGCACTCTAAGGAAGCGATTCCAAAAGAAAAATTGCCTGTATGTCGAAATGCGTCAAAAAATGCTATTTCGACTGGACTAATAATCGAATCCATAAGCTGAGCTGTCGAGCCCGACTAGGAGCTGCAGGAGAAGTGAGTAATGTTGAGTACTCGCACATCAAGTCCAACACTCCTAAGTGAGAGGTTGCGAGGCCTCTCGTTGTAACGAGCCGCGGCGACTCATAGTGCGGGTCGTCGTTGTGGTGCTCTCGGAGCACCTCCAAAGGTAAGTGTTTCTGGGCACAAAGAGCTTAAAAGGAATAATTAGACAAAACCTCTCCCGTTACACCATATTTTTTTTATGTATTTTTCATACTTATTTTTTAAGTAAATATTTTTCGTAAAATTATAATAAGTTACTATAATAGAAACTATAATTAAATAATTAAATTATAATTTTAATTGATTATAATAAAATTATAGTTAAATTATAACATTTCCATTAATGGAAATTGTCTCTAATAACGGTAACTTTTTCAATACGGTGAAATGGCCACTAATGCTTTATACTGTCACAAATTATTTGGTTTTTTATTTAGCAAAAAACCAACATTTCGACCTCAAACGAAGTCAAAACTTGTGTTTTATTTGGCTCTGCTTCTGCTTGGCCTTTAAAAGGATTATTGCCTTGAAAAGGATCTCGTTTGAGTTCAAAACGACGGTTTTTGCTAAATAAAAAATTAAAATAATTTGTGCCAGTATAAACCATTAGCTGTCACTTCAACTTATAATATTTCTACCTTACTAAAGTATACTTGTAATATTTACTATAGTAAGCTACTATTGTCAAGTACTATAGGAGATTGTTATAATATCTTATAATATTTAATATAAGACATAGGCATGTATTAATTTTACACTATAGTTTACTACAATAGAGATTATACAAGTGCATTAATTGTAATCATACTCTCTATATCATACTATAATATTTTTCCATAGGGGCATTAAGCAAATAATAAGAGAATTTGCAGAAAATGTTTTATTTAATAAAAATATGTATTTTTAAATCAATAAAGTGTTACACTCTTTTACCTTTTAAAAAATTATTTAAAAAATTTCTAAAAAATCACAGTCTATAAGCCCCAATAAATATAAATCTGGCACTGATTGTTGGCAGAGTATGAACAGGTAATCTTTACCACTTGAATATTATGTGTGCTATATGCAAAGAAATGACATCTTACCATTTTTTATAGCTTATATTTTGTAGCTTTTAAACTATGCATTTACTGTTTTCTAATATATTATTACTCAATAAATTATATTTTGTTTTTGATTTTATTTTATTTTCTGCAAACTAAAAGTTCATTATAATAAGAGCATTGAATAAATTAATATATAAAGTATATGTATTTTAAAAATACATAAGTCGAACTTTTCACTACCTGTATTTTGAGACAGTAGAAAAATATATTAAGAATACAGATTTGTTATACATAATGTTTGATACTAAAACCAATTAGTAAGAAGTACATTAAAATCAGATACAATGATTTTAAATTAAAACGAAAAACGTATTTTCTAAAATAAAGAATTCTAGCCTGTAAAGTTCTTTTAGTGTCCCAGAATCATAATTATATTAATATAATTATATAATTATATTTATACTTATTAATTATTTATTAATTATTAAGATGAGTATATTAAGATTTAAAAGAATTATAAAAAAATGTTAAATTTTTTACAATTTATTTACATAATATTAGATATATAAATTAGTTTTGAAAAAATGATATAGCAAATGATAACTGGTACTTTATTTGAAGCTTAAATGTTAAAAAAGTAGCTGTTAATTCCTGATTTAAACTAATTTTTGTTTATTGAAATTATTACTAACGATTTAAGTAGTAATCACAAATATCCATTCAAAAAAAATTTTAAAGTACCGTTTAAATGACTTACAATAATGAGTTGAAACACCAGAATAGTGTATTTCCTCTGTCTCAAAATATGTACTTGCAGTTCTTCTCATAATTTTATCAATACAATTATTAATTTTTTTATGATAAATGGTAAAAGTAAATTTAAAAAACAGTATTTATTACAGAAAAAATTAGCACTGGTTAATGATGCAAAAATTGTCAACATTTATATTTATCAACAATCATTTAATTTAAAAGGAATATTATCAAGCCCAAATGCATTTCATAATTTGAACTCTAAGTAACAAAAAAATTGTTTTATTAAAAATATTTTTCACTGCACAATAATATAAATACTATTAATATTTGTATATTTTAAAATAAAAATGAATACTAGAAATTAAGTTATTTAAAAGTTGCTTCTCGTATTAGCTGTTAAAAACATAACGAACCCCTAACTTATAAAATATGAAGTTTTTTTGAAACGATTAAGGATTGTAGCTGATTCTGTTTATTCAATTTTTTAAATATTATAATTAAAACTAAAAATTTAGAATAAGACACAAGATATGCATTAAAACAAAAAGTTAAAGCCATTATTTAATTGCATTTGTAATCTTTTAAATAAGCTTACATTGATTTAATTTAGTTGAAAATTCAAGTATTTTTATAAAACTTGATCAATTTAAATCAATTTAAAATTGATAAAAATAATGATTATTGATACAAAAAAAGACCATTTTTTTCTTAAGTACTAGAGTTTTTTAAACTTTTAAAGTCTACCTCTTCTTTAATAAAAAATACAGACAACAAGACATTTTACTATCATTGTCTATATAATCTTAAATTTTAAATAAGTATTTATTATTCAAAGAACTGTATTTGCAATAATTAATACATCATTAAATTAGTAAATAATATCAAATTTTAAATAATAGCTTACATCTTCTACAACACCAGAAGTCCGATCTTTCCAACAAAAATGCATTAAAGAATCATCTGATTGGTAAACATAAAGTTGTCCCTTTCTATTATCTGGATATACCATTTTTCCCTTCACTGTCATTTTTCCAGCTTTGAATTCAACTAAATTTTTACTTGTACCTCGCACAACATTATTACCAAATAAAGCACCGCTCGACATTTTTAAACGATATTTTGAATTTATAAAAGGTTTTATTATAAAATAATATAATAATATAATAATTTAAAAACTTGTTAAACGTTTTTATTTTCAATATTACTTTTTAATAGTTTAATAGTTTAACATTCATTATTTGTCTATCGTGACACTGCAATCGTAAAGTCAATATGGCGAAGTGCTTCAGTTTTGTATTTGGATTTTTCGCGTTCCGAATCTAAGTTTTGAATTTAGAGGGTATGTTCCGAAATGAAACCAGTAAGTCGACAGTAAGTACATTTGGCAACGGCGCAGGTAAAATTTCCGTCATTGACGTGTAAAAACGATCAGAAACCGTTTTTTGACGGAAATTTTACAATTGAAAATGGCGCCGTTGCCAAATATACTTACTGTTTTCATTTCGGAACACACCCATTATCTGTTGTAGTAAAACTGTCACAATGAGATACTGCTCCGTCAAGGGTCCGTAAGTGACAGAAGACTTAGTGTAAGACTCGTTTCCAACTTAACGACAGACATCACTTAAAAATGAGTTCTGAATAACCACGAAAATATTACGCGACTTTTATTACAAAACACAATAGAGGATTTGATTCAACAAGTTAAGCTACCTACGTATAGTAGAAATTTTACAAACAAAAAATTATTTAGAAAATTTTTAAATTTCATGAAAATATGTCTTTGTTTTTACTTGCTATACTTATTCAAGGACAAATTCATTACTACACATTTCTTTACTTTACCGCCCAAGTAGCCGAAAGTGTAAGAATCAATCTATTAATACAAACGAAAATAAAATATCAGTTCCTGCCAATACAGATAGCACTCTAAAAGTAAACATGAGAATTTATATTTTAATTTTGTTGTTTGCATCAGTGATCATGGCAGAAAATGGTAAGTTTACATAAAATGTTCATCCATCGAAGTTTTCTTAATATACATTGGTTATGTTTTTCAATAATACTTTACTTTCATCCTAATCATATAATTCTTACGATAAATTAAGCGACAAAAGAAGCATGATAATAATAATATTACTCGGTCAAAAATAAAATCCGCGACCTTCTTCTATCGCCATAGATGTTTTTCCCACTTAGTTAATGCCTGTACGAATCTTTTTGTAGAGTCGTTCTCATATAGTCACTTTAACGCTTGTAATCAGACGTCTTTTGAGACGCGTCGTACGCAATGACGTAAACATGTTGACATGTATTTGTACTTTCAATTTAATTATTCGTTTGTTCTAAAAGTGGTAAAATTTGACATTAAATTTATAAATACAATTTTTCTGTTTCTAGTTCAGGAGTTCTTTGGAGGCTGCGATGACAGTGCAGTAAAGAATTATCAAAAATGTGATCCTGTGTACGTTAATAAAATGCCACTTTGTCGCTGTTACAATTCAGCTAATCAAATTACAATAAAAGAAAATATTTATGCTTTTTACTTAACTGTAACTGTTCTGATATATTTTATCATTTAAATATGTAATTTTTGCGATTTGTATACAAATTTATTAAAAAACCATATACTCTTTTTAATGTATTTATAGAAAGAAAATAAATTTTTTTTAAATACTGCATGAACCTTTACGTTTATTAATTTAATATTTTTAAAATTTTAATTCAAAATAAGATAAGTGAGCAGAAATTTTTAATGTAATATAAAATTTCCATATTAATTAAATATTCTGTATTTTAAACATTTTGAAAATGTATAAAAAGTGTTGACAAAATGTTATAAGTTAAAAATTTGTTTCCTTTTGAACTGCGCGTAAAATTATCGAAAACTCGTAAAAATATATTCACACGGTTTCACTTAAAGAAATTTAAAGCATTTACAAGGACGTAAACTGTCGCAAATTATCGTTTCATTATCAACAACATGTGCATTATAATAATTTTTCCCGCATAAAGCGAGCTTTTTTCCAAAAATAACGCCGCATTCTGCACCGAGCGTGGAAAACCAATTTACCCGCTATAAACCCGCGCTCGATTTTTCGCTGAGACCCCCTAAAAAGGAAAACAATAACCGATGATTATCCAATAAAATCGCTCTCCTTCCTTCGTATATAATCAGCTGACGGTTGAAAAGTCGCGCACACTACACCCGCCCCTCAAAAACGCTCCCGCGTAAAACTTTATACGGGCGTAGTAAATCCGCGCTCTCTCCTTCGTAAACGTTCTGAAATAAAGAGAGACGACACGCGGAGAGACTCCGGCGGCGAGCGGAGCGGTAAAAACTTTGCGCATCCGACACCGTGAGTTTGTAACGCAAAATTAATAGACCTTATCCGTGCTGGACCGGTCGCTCTTTCAAAGCCCCGCGTCGGTAATTCATCATGGGATTACGCTGCAAGTATGGACTTGGGGGCGAATGCTTTCCCCCCGCCTCTTTGACCGATTGATTACCACTTACTCCCAGGGTGATAAACGCAGTGCATTACTGTGTGACTTGGTGATTTCGTCCGGGCCTCCTTGTTTCGATGAAATTTACCGACTTCTGAGAAATTTGAATTCATTCACAAATCATACTTTCGAACGGATTTCTTTTCTAACAAACTCGTTTGCCACAACATTTTTGCAAAACACCGAATTATATACAATTATATTATACAACCTTCTTTCCTCAATACGTAGAATGCACCGCGTAGAAGTAAATCCCGTCAATAAACATTACTCCCCCAGCGCGAAAGGCAACTTGTAACTTGGAGCAGCGATCGCGGCGGGCAATCGAAGAAAGCAGCTCGAGCTCCCCGCTTTTCGCGAGGCGGTCGTGTGCCGCGGCGTGGCTCACGCTCGCTCTCGCATTATCTATTATTCGACGGGGCCTCGGCATTACAATGACAATGACCGCACGCGCTGCAGCGCAGTGCGCGAGTACCCGCCGACAGCTCGGAAAATTGCTAACAAATAATCGCTCTCTCTCGCTCACAAAAGGATGTGCGCCAGAAGGGGACGACGACGGCGGCGGCGGCGGCGAGGCACTCCAAGGGAGCTCCGCCCGCGCCGATATTGGCCTACTACGGGGGTGATTATGGATTAATGGCTTTTATACGGTGTCGATGTACGCGCGCCGGGGTGGAACCGTCGGCCGGCGGACGATCCTGCCTAATTGAGGATGAGTGTGTAATCTATAAGCGCCGATCGCTTTCGGATTCTTTTTTTTTCAGCCCTGGGAGTCGATTGTCCGATTGCTGGTCCCTGGGAGATTTGTCTGACGGAGATTTTGGGGAATGCTCGTTTTGGACGGTTAGGAATGAATTGTTTTTAAAAAACTGTAGTAGAAGATTTTTAATTACTATTATGAATTCGACTGAAATTAGAGGCGACAAGAAAAAATATTGATTTCGTACTTTTTTGCATTGTATTATTGATAATGTAGACATTGTGCATTATACTTTATTATTTACTGTGAGTGAATATAAATAGGTTTGTACTTTTATGCTTCTTACGTGGACATATGAAATTGTACCAGGTCAAGTGACGCGTGAGTCATACATAGTCTGAAAACACATCATGAACTTCTTTTTAATGACTAGTAAAGTGGCGAAATAAGTATAGATAGCAACAACTATTTTGTTGCGCAGCTAATTATGTACTTCTTTAATGAGTCATTAAATCGATTAAATGATTAAAACTTATTTTAAACTTTCTTCAAAAACATTCAAACGTCCTTTAACAAAGTAGATTGATTATTTAAATACTTTAAGAAAAAGCTAAAAACTAGCCATTTAAGAAAGACGGAAAAGATCCTTTATCAATTAGTAACAGGCAGTTTAACGCAGCAATTTAATCAAAGCTGGCAAAGAGAATCGCAATTTATTCCCCCACTATATCTTTCCGGGCAAAACCAATAGCATCCGGGATGAAAAATTTTCATTCATCCCTTTGATGCCGGGCGAGTATTCACGGCGCGTCGTAAACCACACGGCGTATTTCACGACGACACGCCGAGCAAAAAGCCGCGGCCTCATAGAGAAGCTGGACGGATCCCAGCAGCCCTCGCCGTCTTACAAAGCCGAAAGCCTCTTTTGGCCATTGACTTCATTCAATAATCAGCAAAGCTCCCGACGACCTTCAGAACGTATATAAATGGCGGACCATACTCGGGGTGGGATATTAGTCGCCAAAGCATCGCCAAATGTATGGATGGACGGGGGGAGAACAAGTCGTAGATCTACGGGGAGATAAATAATACGGGGTAAAGACTCGCTGGGGAAGTGATAGAACGCTGGTAAGAGAATCAAAGCGATGGGATAAAAATGTAAATTGGGAGATACATCCATTGATGAAGTCGTAAGGATTTATCGCCGCGTAGATTATCTTGGCTGTAGTTTTCAAATGAAACCGAGAGGCTCAAAGGGTGACTAGACGCTCGTTAGCTTTGGTTTGCCAAATTATTCGGGGCTAATTGGCATGAAATTTAGAAGTGTCACTTGCTTCATGTTTTTTTAATGCATGCGGACCTTGGAGCATCGAAAATGATCATTTATATGAAGAACAGGGTGGTTTTAATTTTGTATGTAAAATAATGACGTGAAAATCTTTTTAGGTTCCTACTAGCAAAATGACGAGAATCGTATTTAATATAAGTTACCCGCTACGAAATTCCGTATAATTTAAAACAACGTAAAAACATTTCGAAGGGTCATTCATTACCGTAAATTCAGTCAGCATCGAAAACACCGTGCAAGCACATGCAGAAAGAGAGAGAGAGAGAGAGAGAGAGATCGGGCCAACAAGTTTCCCAAGATAAATAGCGCGAAACACGCACGAATGCGGATAGCGAGCGGCTCGATTCCGTGAACGGCGCGATCTGTCAGACGGGCATAAATCAATGTTCCGCGTTGGCAACCCCCGTACATAATCGCTCACTGAAGCAGCGTCTCTCTCTCTCTCTATAAATGAATCTATCCCTCTCCAGGGCTATAAACACGACGGAGGGCGCTTTATTATGCCGGACACAATTGCGTGTTGGCTAAGCCACGTGACCGGGCGACTTCCGGCGCACACTCTCTGGGTTCCGCGCGGTAGCCTCGCAAAGCGTGCGGAAGCGCATCGCCAGAATCCACCCTCTCGGTCCGTCCGTTTCTCGTCCATATCCGAAGGACGTATTACTGCCTGCCTGCGACTCCCCCCGTCGGCAGCGAGCTTCTTTTTTTTCTCCGCGCCGCCACCCTTTTTGCCTGCCTGCCTGCCTTCTTCCCTGGCCGACTCTGACTTTTTCCCTCGGCTTCGCAGCTCTTCATATATCTTCTTTTGTCTGATTTTTCGAGATGAAGTTACGATATTCCAGCTCGAGGCTTGCGCTTAGAAATTTTATTACTGGAGCGGAGATTTAATTGAAATGCATGCATGCTTTAGAAAATGAAAATAATAATAATAAAATAACGTATTAGATTACACAATGAATTGCTCCCATCTAGTTTTTCACGAAAACGTCGCTCCCAAAAGCTCCATTCTATTACGCAAATACGTGCACTGAATAAATCCCTAATTAGAGAATATTCGCCAGTAAGCCAGAAACACTTCCCCGGCGGCTTTGTCCGACCGCTCGAAGCAGCGTTTAATTGTCTTTCCGTTGCGCAGCCTAGGCGCCCAGATTCTTGCGTTATATACACCCAGGAAATCGATACCGTCGCTGACGCACACGACGCAGTTTTCACGATTTTTCACGCGCTTCCCCGCTGTGTTTGGCCCCGAAGCGTAGAGTCATTGTCACAACAAGGACTCTATTTATTACTCCCGGCAGCGGCGCGTGCGAACTCTCGCATAGAGGTCATTTGGCTTGATGGCTTTCTCATAGTCATTCTAAAGCGATAGTCCGTGTATGCCGCAGTCGGACGATTATTGTTTCGGGGAGGCTCTTTGATCTGACGAGCGCGGAGATGAAAATAAAAAAAAAAAAGGAGCACCGGGATATTTGTCGAGTAATAGTGGAGATTTGTAGCCACTAGATTTCGGCTACGGGTAACTGTAAACGCGGGATTAAGCTGCTGTAATAGTTTTTAATCGATACTATTTTTAAAGTGTTACGATTGTTTTCGAGATAATTCTCTGTCCATCAGCTCCCAAACACCTCCGAAAAAAAGGAAAAATTCGAAGGCTCGAGAGAAACGAGAGAGGCAAATCGCCGGTAAATAATAGAGCTATCACGGGTGGCGGATCGCCGGATCAAATGGCAATTGGTCGCGGCGGTTCTTATGTTAATACCTGCGGCGCTTAGCCCGGCACCCTTCGCGCGCTGCAGCAGTAAAACTCCGACGCAGTGTGCCTCGCCGGCGATGGTTAGCCGGCGTGACGAATTCTCTATCCGTGCACATCTCCTCGGTTTATTGCGCCGGCGTAGCGAGGGTAAGAGCGGTTTCTCCGGACCGAATGAAAAGGGGGTGCGCCGAGATTGGGAGTCATGGGAATATATATCGGGAGAATGATGAAACTGTGGGGATTCGCTGCGCGAAAAGTCACACAGCCCGGGAGAGGATGTGCGGCTCCGTGCACGATCACTATTGTAATTAGCCTGATTGAAGTGCCGGAGGGATTGATGCATAGTTTTATGGTTTCACCTTATCTACATTAAAGAATTTTTTTTTTATATATTTATTTTAGGTAGATTAGATTAGAATTTTATTATATTTTTCTGCAAAATTCGGAAAAATATAATTTTTTATGAAAGTATAACGTATAATAAAAGACGTCCGAAATATTTGACGAGATATAAGAATAAAAGAGCGTAGACTCAAATCCAGTAGCCATCAATAACGAAGCTGACAAAAACTCGGTGCATTAATCAATATCCAAAATACGTAAAAGCGAGCCAGAATATTCTCGAGACAGTTCATAAATCCTTTGAGGGCCGCGCGCAAAACAATAAGCGCGCCTGGAAAGAGGAGAGGAGAGGAGAAACGATCGCCTCCCCACGAAAAATCGCGAAACACAAATCTTGCATTCTGCGAACCGATCGTGCGGGAGAAGCCAGAAAAAGCAGTCTTAGAGCCTCCAGCTTTCATCTTGTGCAAATGACAGAGCTCGATATCGTGCCAGAGCTTTGCGCAATACAAATTCAGTTCCGCGACATTTTACAGTTGATTTATCAATTTAATTCCCGCGTTTAATACTCGACAATTCTCGGATCGCGGAGCAGATTCAAGAGTACGAATCTCGATCCACTAACTATCGAGCTACTACGCCGCGGATTACTAGCCGATATTTCATCCGGCGCAGAGTACCCTCTTCATTGTCCCTCGGACGACAAGACGACTGACCGTCTTACCTCGCTCGAGAACAGGTTGCCGATGTACGTACAAGTGCACTCCGAACGGAATCGCAGATTGGGGAGTCTAAAACATTCCGATTGTCGGACGGAGGCTACACGAGAGCGGCCTGCGTCATCGTCTCGACGACTAGCTTTCCCGAGGTACTCGCGGATCCTAATTATGGTACGACAAGAGCCGCGAACACGGACGAGTTGCGCGCAGCCGTGGAGTCGGTTCGTTTCGAGAAGTCGGGGCTTTTTTTGCTCTCGAAAATCAGTGATTAGCGAACCGGTGGGACAAAGTCTCGACGAGGTTTGTCATCGTACGGGAAGTCTATAAATTATTAAGACTTTTTATATCTTGAATTTACCGTAAGAAAAAATACCGTAAAAAATTGTTATACTTTTTCTAAATGTATACATTGCTTTAAAAAAACCATCAAAAAAATTACCATCAATCCTCGCGAAAATCGGGAAATCGGCCTAGAAAACCGACTCCTCCCCGTGAGCAACCCTCCGCGCAATCGGAAATTTCCTGCTTAAATCCAATTACCCAGAAAGGCTCGTCCTGCAAGAAAGGTCCCATCCCGAGGAGCGGAGCCAATAAAGAGAGGAGCGAGAGGCAAGTCCCCTCGGGGCCTCTCGCGCCGCCGCTGCCGCCGCCGCCGCCGCCGCCGCCGCGGTGGTCTCCGCGACCACTCGACGCGAGGACCAACAAGAGCGGATCTCGCCGAGGAAGCGGCGGCGATATACTTACTTACCTACCGGTCGACACGACGCGACGCGCGGCCGCCGCGAATCTCCGCCGCGCTTTCTCTTTGTCTTCGCAAGGACGCCTTCGCGCTCCCGCCGACTTGCGCTGCACTCGGGCTACTTTATGCAGAGTTTATTTCGACGCCGATGAGGAGGGAGACTTTTTTAGAAGATTTTCTGCGCTTTCTCATTTAATTAGGCTGGTAAATGCTGATGATGCGAGAGGTTTTGTTTTTCAACATTTTTCGAGATTTAAATTTTCCATAGTCCGGTAGCTTAAAAGAGGTAATTCAAGTTCCTTGCACGAATAAACTTTCTAGTTGAAAATATACTTATTTACTTGAAAATATAGCGACTTAAAAAGTCATCTTTACAATAAATCTGCATATGATAGGCTAATTGAGTTCATTAGAGCCGATTTAGCCTTTCTCAAAGGAGACTCGCCCAATGTCCAAGAATTAAAAAAGCCATAAATAAAAATCCCATTTTCCATTCCCATTCTGCGCCATAAATCTGCAGCCCAAAAGCGCGGCGAATCATTAACGAATCCGCATATCTCTTAGCCTCGAAAGCTCGGCGCCGCGCGTTACACCGCTCCGCAATTATCAAAGCGCATTTCCAGCAAGAACAGCCTCGTTGCTCGAGAAAAAAAGCCGCAGAAAATCCAAAACTCGGAGCTGGAATCGCAGCGCGGAGAGCGAGAAGGAGAGAGAGGAGAGACAAAAAGAGCGCTCAAGCGAAGAAGCGCAGGCCACACACAGCTGCCTTTCTCTCTCTCTCTCTCTCTCTCTCTCTCTCTCTCTCCGACTAGGCATCCTCTCATTAGCTATGCATGTGCGCGCCTAAAACCAATCTTCGGCCCGGCCGGGCACGACGTCTATATTATAACTTGGCCTTCCTTTTTTGCGTGCTTGCAGCGCGCCACGAAATTAGCCCAACGAGGCCGAGATAAAGACGCGCGAGAGCTACCACCATCGCCGGGCTGTTTATCTCTCCGGGCCCGGGACCACCGTGAGAGGGCCGCACCGTTTCCTCCGTAAGTAAGCCTCGGCCGCAGGATCGCGGAGCCGAGCTGATTGTTCGACGCAAACGAGAGCCTATGCCGAGAGGAATTTCTTTTTTTTTTTTTTTTTCATTTTTTTTTTTTACCCCGAGACGAGCGTGAGCTGGTATTGGCTAAATTTTGACGGTAGTCGTTAGGATGAATCGGTTGGTTTCTAGTACAAAAGGAGACGTTAGGCTTTTCTCAACAGTCGAGTGATTGTATGACGTGTAACGTTTTTGGGCTAAAATTGAGGATGAATAATTTTTGAAAACAAAAGTAAAAATTTTATAACAACAAGTATACTCTCGATTATAGACGCAAAATTAATAAGCTTAAATCACGCGTTCGAAGGCCAAGAAGTAATAAAACCTGAAACGCTCGAAAAAATCGCATTATCTCTCCGGATCTCCCACACCGAAGCATTTAATAAGCCTCCTCGTCACTTTATCATCCCATCGACTCTCCCTTTTCCTCCTCTGCTCCCGTCCGGGCGAATTTTCTCGACGTCGCGCGCACGCACCGAGTCTTTTAACAGTCTCTCCGCCAATAAGCGCGAACACGTAATTTTCTCGAGTGTGCCTTTCAGCTCGGCAGCAGCAGCGGCAGCGGCCGCTTTTTCCTCCCGCAAACTGCTCGCGAGTTTAACTAGATGGAATCTATAAGGCGGCGGTTCGAGATTTCACGGCGTAATTGCGCATTCTTTTGACCGGCGCGCGGAATTTGTAATTGCGCGCCTGCGACTCGCGGCGATAATTTCTTGATTTACGACGATTTAAAAACGGCGAAAAGCCGCCGAAGCATTTTAATTGTCATTGATTGTTTCATTCCGCTCTGGATGCAGCCGACGGTTCACGTGTAAGCTCCATTTATGCCGGAAAAAATTAATGGGATCCGAGATATGTGAGGAATTGAAAATTGCTGCTAATTGAGTAGGGTGAATACTAATTAGCAGGAGACGCTTTACCAAGCATTCTGTTTGACCAGCTTCTCGGATTTTATTTTAAAATTCCATCATCAAAGAGCGCTTTTAATCATCTTTATAAAATGCAGCATTTGACCGACAGTCAAGTGAAAGGCAGCAAAATTAGCCTCTCCTCGCCGTAACGGCAAAGATTTCCGAAAAACAAAACCTGATCCTCGCATCGAGACTCTACACGGCGGCGCCTAGAGAAGCTCCTCTTCGCGCCACTTGGCGGCGATTTCGCTCGATCGATTCCCGGGCGGCGAGCGAAAACGAGTCGGCGAGAGAGAGAGAGAGAGAGAGCGAATCGCTTCCACCTGCCGGCGCTGGAGGCAGGTGCGCGCGAGCGGCCAATCGGACACGACAATTATTACCGGCTAATTGCGAGATTGAGCCCCTCGATATACAGGCGCGCGAGCTAGACGGGGCCGAGGTAATGAGGAGGTTACGGCTCGCGGTTATTGAATATTAATTCAATTCTCGGGGCCCAAGTCCGAGGGGCCTCTGCTCTTAGATTTTTCGGGGGCCTTTTACTTTTGTAATCTTTCTTGTAGCGGTGCTTAGGAGTACCGTACACCTGCGCATGAGCGGCACAGTTGCGGGATCGATTGAAGTTATAAAGGCCCTCGACGATGATCGCGCGAGGTGGTCTGATGAAGATGTTTCGGGGGAGGAAGGTATGCGAGTTAGAGGTGGGCTCTTTCCTTTGCGGTTTCTCTCGTTGAGCGATCGTTTATTGTTTCATTGATGGTGCGTTAGGGTTGTTTGGTGTATTAATTTCAACTATAGGTTTCGTTCAAGTTTTTCACTGTAAAATACGTTCGAGCAGCTATAACATTTTGCAAAACACGAAACAAAATTTTTAATTCTCCCGTATTAAGCGCGAAATGCTTGTTTGCGCCTAAAATGTACAGCTTCACAGGATAAGTGGCGCCAAACACCTGCGGGTCATCAAATTCATAAAATGGTTAGACGAGCTTAATGAGCAAGAGCTGCACGCTCGAGGAAATTGGGATTTTGCTTACACGGGAACGAGCTCTTTCTCTGAAAGTAGATCCGTCTCTATGATATTTTGATACTTTAAAGCTCATCGCCCTTTTCGAAGGATCCATTTTATGATAGGAATTTATTACTTTTACTAGTTATTTTTCTATTTTTAAAAAATCTAAACCCTTTGATCTTCGAAATCTTGAGTTTTACTTAAAAATTTCCGAAAAAAAACACTAAATATTTTACTTTTACTAATCACTTAAAATGATTATCACAATTTCTTAGCTGAGTTTTCCACCCTTTCAAAGATTTACTTCGAAAATAAAATAAAACCATCTTCTATTAAAATCAGCCAGGAAAAGTAAGCTTCAGCTACTCTAAATACACGCACACAGCCTGCCGGGCACGCTCGCAGTTGGGTAAGGGGTACCATCTATCGTAACTCGACGTACCCGAGCACTCCGGACATGGAATTCCCGTGGCAGCCTCTTTGAAATCGGCGATAATGCAAAGTCACGACGAGGACGACGCCGATGACGACGTCGGCGAGCTGCTGCTGCTGCTGCTGCGTCGTCTCTTATACAAATCCGTGCTTTCCCTTCTTGCGCGCTCGACGAGGCTTAAACGCTCGACTCGTTAAGGCGCCGCCGCCGCCGCTACTCGCGATCTCATGACCAAGCTGTATTTTTGCCGATAGATCCGACGATCGTGCGCACGATAGTCTGACGTTCTTTTTTTTTCAACGAAAATGTCTCAAATTGCTGCTTCCCTTCGGTACAGAGATAAGATGTGTTTTATTTGTTACTAACTGGGAGAGTCCACGATTTTCTTATGACAAGATATGAAGAAAGCCGAAATATTAACGTCTAACGCTCAAAATTTTCGATGCAGGAGGTAAATAAAGTTATTTTTCTCTAAAATTTCGTATTTCGTTATTTGACGATAACTCACCTCCTATTGGACCTAGAGATTCCACCAAAAAAGCAAACGAAAGTGGAGGAAAAGACCTATAATTTGAGAGACTGTACGTTAAAAAATCTCTATTGCTTCAAAAGTTATGAATAATTAAATTAGAGTATCAAAAACTGTATAAAAACGAATGAAACAAATATAATACGGATTACCACGTGCTCATATTTGCAATGTCAGACAGTAATATGAGAGATTTGATAAAAATTGGCCATTTGCCAGCCTATTTGCCAGCATTTGGCAGTGTTTCTCAAAGTTTGCAGCAAAGAACAGTTTTAACAACAAATGAATTATAGGAAAATATTAGTATTTCCTAAATATTATAATAAATACTATTAAACATTGCCAATACTATGCAGAAAACTGCAAAAAATTGTTAATCACTGCCTAGGTACATACCAAACATTAATAAATATTGCCAAACAATGAAAAATGCTGTCAACGACTGTAAAACACTGCTGATATTTGCCAACCATTCAATCTTGCCTTACTTCGTGAAATTTATTTTAATTATATATTCTGTCAATACTGCTAAATGCTGTCGAATTTTGGTAAGAGTTCGGAACGCCTTAGTTAGGCAGTATTATTCAGGGGTTTGTCAAAAATTAAGAGGATTTTTACAATATTTGGCAACTTTTCCATTCCCACCAGGGGAGCTCTTAATTTACATAGATACAATAAGAATTCCGACGGGAAAAAACTCACCGGAAGTGACGCCGTTGTGCCTCTTGCCGTCGATGAGCACGGCGTCGTTCTTGCCGCCGATCCGGTGATCCGGGCAGACGCCCTTCTCGCCGTCGCACTGCGAGCGATCGGACATGAAGTAGTCCTCGGCGATGAAGGCGTTCTTCTGCTTGTTGTAGCCGACGACGACGACGTCCGAGCCGATCATGTTCGCCTGGCCCTCGCTGCCCGACAGCCCGAACGCCACGTACTGGTCCTCGCGGATACGGCCCGACACGCGGATCTGGACGTCCTCGCCCATCGGCTCCCACTGGATCTGCACCCGGCTGTTTAACAGCTCGATGCAGTTGCTCATCTCCGGCGCCGCGGTCGTGCTCGTCTACAAAACGAAGGTGTAGATTGGTCAGGATTTTTGGTCTTTGAATATTTTTTGTTGCTGTATTCTCCGGAGGAGCCAGTTTCAGTTAGTTTTTTTTCTGTTTTTTTTTTTAAGCGGACACTTACAAACAAACAAATCATTTTCAATTACATCGAAAACATAAAAAATATAGCTAGGAAATAATAGTTATTGTATTGGGTTACAAACTGATTTGTATAAAAGGAGCAATAAATTTACGAAAACTGACCTGCAATTTCCAGACAAACGTCTTTTTACATTTACATTATGTGTTTTCATACAAAAACCATAAACTTTAACTGTAGATTTCAACACATCTTAATGCATACGGTCACTTTAAATACTTGTAATTTAACGGATGATGAAATTGCATGAAAAATGGATATGTGATACTACAGAATAAATGAGGCGTACCTGTTTAACAGAGTGAATCGAAAGACAAAAGAAAAAGGAATAACGATACTAAAAAGCAAAATTAATTTTAAAAACAGCAAAAATAATGAAAACGATCACATCTACAAGAATCCCTGATGGTCGTAATACTCACGGGGGTGTACCACCATGGCGGCTATTCCGTGTGCATGTAATAAAAAAAGTCGACGTGATATTATTGCTGCTGCATTGAGAAAAAACAAGCCTAGAGTAATTTCTATTCGGAATCCGATCATTTTACCTACTCAGCGGCTTATTCTTAAAAGATCTTAAACGCTACGATTATTATTTTCCCCGTAAAAACAATTTCAAAGTAATAATCCCTTTTCCGACAAAGCTTCGAATTCCCCTAAAACGAAATCCCACCCCCCAATGAAAAATCAACCGCGAACAACTCGATATGATTCAGTTAACCAAGGGTGCATCCAGAATGTAATATCTCTCTCGGGTCTCGTGGCGTATATATATATGGCCCAATGCACTCTAATGACAAAATGCCTCGATCGTAATTCAGTCTCTGTATCTACGCAAAACTCATGAGACGACATGACGAATCCCAGCGAAATTGGTCGAGCGTTACCGCGATCTTAGTCTGTCCCAGAGCTGCCGGCACGTCGAGGTCCTTGGGTATCATGACGTGTCCGAAGTTGTGCCTGTACTGGACGCACCAGACGGACAGCCAGTCGATGTCGTAGACGGTGAGGTTCCCCGGCAGCACGATCTCGATGTCGACGCCCTCGTAGCCGCGCAGCGGCTGGGAGCTGCGAAAATCAAAGAGGAGATACTGTGAGACGATCGCGCGCACCTGAAGCGAGAGAGGACGATGGGTAATGGGGGGGCAGACCCGCGCCGCCGTTGCGCACCGCTGCTTATGAGCTATGCGACGGGGGAGCGGCCTCTGCTCGCTGTTATTGAACTTTTTCGCCCCTTTCGGCGGGGAGGTTTCTTACGGGAGGGCTGAATTTTTTATTTAGAGCAAGAATTTGGGTGATGTAATGGTTTGATTGAAGAGGACGCATGGTTGAAAGTCGGGAGAAAATTAATAACAGGTGCAGGTGCAGGTGCAGAAAAAATAAAGAGACTTTGCTGCATCTCTATGTATTTTGATCAGTTAAATGTGAATATGGCCTTCTATCTTGATCTTTTAGAATTTTAAGAAGGGCTTCATTTTTCAATTTCTAGATTAAAAAGATTCAAAAAAGTTTCAAAGATTTGGTCCATGACCATTGTACAGTACCAATCGTAACGCTTTATGTTTTGAATTAAATCAATTTTCCCTTTAAGATATATTAGTTTAAAGTATAAAGTATACAAGTCGAAAGCATATAAAAATGATTCAACGTGAACCCGGTTAAAAATTGTTTAACTATAATAATGCAGTTTATCATCCGAAAAAAATAGTTAAATTGATGCAATTCAAAACGATAGAGACTACACAATGTTTTGAACCATATATTACTCACTAATGTTTTCTTTAAACTTGAAAATCCTTAGTTTTTTAATCAGTATAAAATATTCGTTGACAATTACCTGTTCATTTCATTGGGCACTTTGGTGCCGTGCATATCGGGCTCGGGTCCCTTCCCGACCCAGAAGTAGGCGTCGGGTCCGGCGCCGTCGTAGTGCAGATTCGGGATGTAGAAGGTCTTGCTGTCGAGGATGGTGATGTTGTCGCTTCTCAGGCCGTGAGCCAGTCGCGTGAATCCCGGCAGGTTCCGAGGCATCGCGATCTGCAGGTCCGACGGGATATTGACTATCCCCAGGTTCACCTGAAACGAGTCACAACACCGTCGAATTAGCAAAGAGGCCGGAAAATTCATTCGTCAGGGAATCAAGATTTACGAGTACATATACATTATCATCGACGCCGAGGTATAAAAGTTTCTCCCGCCGACGGCGTCGCGAAAGAGTCGCTTAAATTTCAATTCGTGAAGTCGATCCATCATATCCCCCTCCCCCCCCCTCCCTCGAAGGCGGCTTTCCCGCGCGCGCGGCTAGAGTACATTGCCGATTTGACGCGTCGCCGTGGGGAGTCGTTTATTTCGAGTTTCGTCAAACGTCGGGGGGGCGACGACGACGTCCCCGCTGCGAGGGGCCGCGTGATTTCCCACCCTCGCGGAGCTCTTGAGCCGCGCGTAAAAATCAGCCTAATTTCTCAAAGTCGGATACGTAGCTTCCCGCGATGAAATATATAACAAGGCGAGCGTGTACGAGCCGGTCGTAGATAAAATTATTATGCCTCCCCCGCGGCCGGTAATTGATTGCACGCGCCCTGTACTCGTATTATTTAATACGAATAAGCGTATAACGTATATCTCTTTTTGCGGTGTATCTTTACGTTGCACTTTTGAGCGGCAAATTTATTAAGAATATTCCAGGAGTCCGTATGCGCACGGAAGAAGTTAAAACGCTAATCAGCAAGGAACACTCATCTGGGCGATAAGTTGTAAAGTATAATGCCATAATTTACGACTCTCTCCCGCCGGTTTTCGGCCTGGCATCAGGCCTAATACTCGCTGGCATTCGCTCAATTATACGCGCTGGCTCCGGGGCAAAGTTTCGCAGAATTCCGCCCCTCCTCTTACTTGCCGTCATTATCTTCTCATTAGTCGGCCCGGGCGAGAAGGACGGACTGCTGCTCTCTCTCTCCTTTTCAGGCGCGCGTCTCTCTCTCTGCTTATGCGAGCACTAATAATCATCGGCGCACCCTCTCTTCCGCGGACGAGGCGCGGAATTTGCGCGGGGCACTAATCCGATTTCGTTTAAGAGCTCGTCAATCATGCGTCCTCGAATCGCTCCCTCTCTCCTTCAGGCAGCTCTCGCAGACGGTGGAGAGGCTCGCGTAGGGGGTGGCTGCTGACGCTGGAAACGAGCGCGAGAATCGCGAGCTTCGGATTTTTTTTGGGGGGGCAAATGATGATGCGGGGTTGTTCCTATTGGATCGCTCGTTTTAAGGATGTTGGAATGATATGCGTAAGTTTTAGTGTAATTGGAATCGTTAGGTTCCAATTGATTATCTATCGCAGCCATTAGTTGCAGTATTTAAAGATGAAGAGGTGTCATTGGAATAATTTTGTGAAAAAGTAATATATTACTTCATTTTAAATTCACACGAATTTCAAAACCACACTGTACCACTAAACAGAATATTGCAAACCCTTCCCCAAAGGCAAAAGCCAATTCAGCTCAAACATAAATTCAATTCGAAACCAAGATATCCTCTGCCTCCGCATAACGTCACCAACCCGCGTAATTCCGTCCATCGCCCGTATAATTATCACAATATTATTGCCCACCACTCGTATCGACGCGCGCGCTCGCCCACCCGACGAAACTTATCGCCCCGCAAAGCGGGCGCCCGATCGCGCGCATCGGTTACAAGCGCGTAGGCGGCGAAAGAAGGAAGCGCGCGCCCCCGCGACCGAAATAGCGCGGCGAACGGGCTGGCGGTGGCGGTGGTGGGCGGCTCTCGGAAAGCTCGGACGATTCGCAGGGGACGACGTTAATGAGTCGGCGATTAACTTCCAGAGCCGAATGCTTCGTCGACGAATTCGGGCGCACAATCGCTCTCTGTGGCTATATAGTGTGCGCCGCGCGGTTTCGATCGCTTTGGCGACGAGTGATCGATCGGAAGCTGATTTTACGAGGGAGGAGATGGTTTCGGTTTTGGGGGATGGGATTCATATTTGGGCCGGATTTTATTGCTTTTTTGGATTGTGCAATTTTTTTTTTTTTTTTTTTTTAATTGTAAATTAATTTTACGAAAATTAATAATCATTTTTTTGGGAATATTATCGATACTTTATATATGAATGTTTAAAAAGACACCTTTTTGACGAGTATAATTTTGAAACCCACCTTAACGAAACAGCACACCAGTAAAGCAACTCTCGCTCAAAAAAATCCAATAAAGTGATCGCAATTAAAAGATAATTATTAATATTTCGTTTGTTCTTAACAAACAAAAAAGCCTCTGCAACATTTTCGAGCATTCTCCAAAAAGCAATAAAAAACCCCGTACAATCGACGCACGAAAAAAAATATCGAAAGCAAAAGAGAGAGAGGGAGAGAGACGCGAGTATATGGAGGATCGATCCGCAGTGCAGCCCATATAGGCGGCCTAATCTATATATCGTTTCATCCAGGGCAGTATCTCCGGTCGGCAGGCGAAGAGCGAAGGGCGGCGCATAATCCGCGCAGCCAACGTCAATCCGATATATACCTTTGATCTGGGAGAGAGAGAGAGAGAGAGAGAGAGCCCGGCCGGCTTCTGTTTGTAGGGAACCGGTCCCTTTTCTTAATAGACTCGCGTTTATCGCGAGCCGAGCCCGCCGGGATTTATGGACTCGGATTTGGCCGCCGGAGCCTGCCGGCGTATGCGACTGTTTTGAGCTGCCGAATTTTTGACGTTCAATTATACAACTGGTGCGTGCTGTATTGCTTATAGGGTGAAAAAATTTTGCTTGACTTGAACCTAAAGTATTTGTTTGTAAAGATGAATTTTTTTTTACTTTTACATCTAATGTTTTGTTCTTTTAATTTGATTTGAATTGCAGAGCGACTGTTTTGATCATAAACTCTTATTCAGAGCAGCCAAATATACGTTAACGGATAATAAGTGGAAAAATGATGTATTACGAAAGTTATAAAAAAGCGCGCTGATAGAAACGACGAAAAACGAAAAAAGAGAAAAATTAAGGAAGGGCTCTTGGCTGGACTGAAGTTCGTAAACCAGCTCGGTCTCATTTTTATGGATTCCAAATCCGATCCCCCGTAGTCCCCGGAAGCTGCTTCTCGGCAGATAAACTGCTTAAGAACGTCCAAACCACCATGATCCGGCGATATTTCTATATTTTTTTGCCAAATTAACTTTACGAGCTCTGGATTCTTATCTTCTTACCGGGTCTCGCGCGTGTAAACAGTCGCGTTGAACATAAATTTGACTGCACAATGGAACACACGTCACGCGGCGTATTGATTTTCGACATTTTTTTCTTTACATGTAATCCAAGCGTAAAAGTCGTACTATTTATTTCCCAATTACGAAACAATTACAAAAGGAACAAATCCTGCTCCGCAATTTCCTTCCCTCTCCCCGAAAATGTTCACCTCTCCCAATCAGTAAACACGCTCGATTAATAAACTTTCTAATCTCACCGCCTCCGCGCGAGTCCATACATCATCCTCGCAGCGTCTACAAGAACAATACCCGACAAACGAGACAGAAGAACAAATCTCAGCAGCGGCAGTGAAAAGGCGTTCAATCAGGCGCGAATCCCCGGCAAACGAGCAGCCTCGTGCCGCGATAAGATCGCACATATACCTCTTCCCGCGCCGAGGGTCCATCGCACATAAAAGAGGGGAGGGTGGCGGCTGCGTGTATATATATATACATATATATATCTTCGGGGCGAAAATAATAATCAGCATGCTAACGTAGCCGGTGGCGCTGCGTTATCGAGGAGTCCGATCGCCCCTCCCGGCTGCCTTTATCATGCCGGTCGTCCCGCCGGAGCGAAATTGAGACATCGAGACTCGTTAGGAGGGAAGGCTCTTTTATGCACCGTTTCGCCGCGTTATATAATATACACCCGATTGGCCCGCTTCTTTATTGTATCCTATCTGTTTCGCTCGGCTTGGGCTGCGACGAGTTTTTCAGACGAGGCCTCCTTTACGGCTACATGTACTTTGTCGCAGTTAATAATGCCGTGGGCTGGCAGGGGTTTTGCGGCTGATAATGTGTAATAAGAGGTAATTTTATTTGAGAAAGGAGGATTCGATAAAGGATGCTCGTTCTCTGCGCGTAATAACCAATTTTAATATTCGATTTTGTTATATTAATATTAGAGATAGATTTAGAGCTGGATTATATCAAAATTAAATAGATAACCTCGTACCAATAGTTCAAATAAAGAAGAATATACCGTCGGACATAGTGAATTTCTCAGTTAATATCCAAGCGTTCCTTTTGCATAAAAGGGCTTTAAAAAGTGGGGCACTGAAAAGCTTTTCGTCTATGCCGTTCTAGGAATATTAAGGCATCGAAGTGCTCATTTTTCGAGTGATATTCCCCTTTATTCTGTGCTGTTTTAATAAGATTAGAAATATCGTTCTATTTTATGCAACATTCTAATTTTCAGTTTACAATAACAGTTTTATCATTTTTGAAGTATTCAATATAACTTTATTTATAATTAAATATTAAAATTACAATAACCGAGTAACCCAAACAATTACTATTAGTAAGGTGAAAGTAACATTTATTGATAAAAGCAAAGAAATCAATCGATATGTACATTACAAATATCACACACAAAATGCAAAAAACATAAGCCCTATATGACACTTGAAATAGAATCTTGAAAAATTAAAATTTTATAAATTAAATTTTATATAAACTTGTTTGAACAAAAGTAGTTTCAATAGTTGGAATTTTTAAATCCATTTTATTAATTATAATAAATTTTATTACTATAAAAATAAAAGTCAAATTTATAAGAAAAAAATTATTGTTATAGTAACGGACAATAAAAGGGGGTGCAAAACTAAATAATATGCAAACAATTTCATTAAATATTTCTACAGTCAGTGTAGGTGTCCAGAAAAACTTTTAGGGTGATGAGACATCGCCTTTAAAAAAGCCCATCTAGTATACACCGTCGATGCGCAGAAATTCGAAAGGTGTTCCTGTAGGCGATGTCTAGGTGTCCAAGAATACTTTCACGACGACGAGACCTCGTCTGCAAGGCGACCTACCTCGGGCATCAACGATACACAAAATATCATTAAGTTTTCCAGTAGGCGATGTCTACGATATCTATAGTTCAACACCCTCATTTCGATAAGACATCGTTTACAAGGTGACCCGGTAAAATTTTTGAGGAGAATAAACAAGAAATAGTACATTGTGCAACAAGGGGAGAAAATGAGCTATTTCTAACGAGGGTGAGGTATTCAGCACGAATCGGAGTCGAGGGCGCCGAAGGCCCCCTCGGGTAAATCTTACGTATCTTTTTCTTGCTGCGTTCCTGCACTTTTTTTTTTCTTTGTAATTATTTATATTTTATTTGTGTTTGCATCAATACGTTTGTAAAAACATGTATTTTGGGAGATTTTAACAGTCCAATATACTGATTGAGTGCTAAATTTCATAGATATTTGCGATAATAATAAAGTAATATCTCAAATTCGCTTGTCGCTTGCCTACTTAAGAAATAAAGTTGTATTCTCCTAGTCGCTCTTTTCGAAAAAAATAAATAAACCAAGCGTATTTATTATTATAA
>UCOL01002655.1:0-23948 GCA_900474335.1 Ormyrus nitidulus | reverse complement strand
ACGCAGCGCTCATTAACCTCCCCCCCCCTCCCCGCGGGAGAGTGGAAGCCAAAAAGGGGCCGGATTTTCGGATAATATCGGCGGCGGCGCGGAATCCGCGGCCGGCGAAAAGCCGCGGAGATTGAATCGGCGCCGTCGAGCGCGGCATTACCTTCGCGTCGAGTGTTTTTGATTACACGCCCGGGCCAAAGTAAGCGCGTTAACTTTGCTTTGTTTGCCCGTCGGGGCGCGGAGTGCGTGGGGCGGCTCGTGTGCGATCTGGTAATTTTGCGTTCGATCCCCCGGCCGGACAGCGCGGATTAGCGCACCTGCTTGTTCAAAGTTGTATAACAATATCTTGCCGCCGAGGGGGGAGAGAGGGATGAGTGTATAGGTAATGCGGGAATGACGATTGCCGCCGCGCTGCTTTATTTTACTCTGTGTTTGCGAGGCTGATGTTTATCTGGACATTTATATATTCTAACTGCGAATAACTGTCGGCGATTTTATGATAATTTATACGTTTATGGGTAACGTATTTTCGGCTCTTCTGAAATGGACGAGATATTAACAGATTCGATAGTGTTAATTGAATCTATGCTGGTTATCAATATTTTATTAAATGATTACGCCGTCTAGCGAATTAATTGAATTGCAAATTAAATAAAGTATTACCGTCGAGACGAACAGCAATGAATTACATTATTAATTTCGCCGAAAAAGTATATAAATGCACTTTTCAACTTTCAAAGCAAATAAAAGCATAAAATTTGAAAAAAAACTCCAATTTATGACGGTTAAATTAATTTAATTGTCTCGATATTTTGTTTCAAATTTATAAATTAAATATATTAAACTCTTAAATACTGTTAATTAGTATGGAATTCGTTTAAGAACTGTCAATTAAAAGCATATTTATTACTTTTTGCTTGCTCATGTGAAATTAAACGCTGTCTGAGTGGAGAAACAGTTTTGCATACGAAATCAATTCGTTATTTACTTAAAATCAATGCGGGGCATAAAATAATTGTCTGCCAGTTATCGCTTCATTAACTTGAATGTGAATTATTTTTGAGATATCAATGAAAAATTAATAAAACAATATATTTATTAAAATATATATTCGTTATCTTATTGCTTGCAAGTTAATAAACTATTTATCGTTTAAAAGGATTTTCATATACTGATTAATATTATAATCTAAGCTATTATTACCACCCTAAACAATTTGCACTGCTTTTTTAATTTATACCGTCTGGAAGGCTGTTAAGTTTTTAATTTCTTATAGCTTTCAAAATGTGCTAATTTCAGTCGTTTATTTATTAAAATCGAACATTAAGAAATAAATAATAAAATGATTAATCTTCACAAAACTCCAAGAGAAGCTTATTTCATAATGATTTTTGATTAGCACACGAATTCACCATATCAATCCCCAACAGTGCCGTATGCAAACGACTGGCGCATATCAAGGGGAAGCCCTTGCGAAAAAGCTCCGCACACCGACTTCTCTTCCGCATGACTCGTAACAATAAATACGAACATCGAAGCCCGCCGAAATCAGATTCATCCCTCGGCACTCCTTCAGGCGGGGGGGCGAGCAGGAAAAAGCTCCCCTCCGAGGGCCGAATCGGGGCGTCGAAATTACAGACATCCGGTCATGATTACGGAGGCTCGACCCGTTAAAGCTCGGCCGGCGCGCTCTTCCGCGAATGCGTAATCGCGAGAGCCAATTCCCGCGGCGGCAGTCCTAATAAACTCGTCTGGCCTGCCGTGACAAAGCGCCATCTTGCGCCGCGATTGCGAAGGGGCATTACGCCGACGCGCCGAGTTTTCTTGCCCCGGCGAGATCCGAGGAGGTTTAGCCCGCGGTTTTAGTGGCTGGAGGTGGATCTGGGAATTGGTTATGAGCGGCTGGGTTTCAATGATTCAGGGTGGGAAAACGCGGCTGGAACTTGCGAAGTTGCGTTACGAAGGTGAACGGACAGTCTAGAGAGTAAATTATGAGAACATTTTTTGTAGTCTCTGGAGCAATATTTTCTGCAAGAGCTCGTAATTTTTATAAACGTAATCAAACTGATCCTGTAGATACTTTTAATAAAAATTTTATCGCAAAAAAAGTGAATTTTTCGTTATAGCAGGAAAATACGCTATCTTGCATCAGTTTTCCTCGCTAAAACCCGTTTAACTCTCAAACTCTTCTAACATCTATTAACAAAAGGCGCGCGAGCCTCAGACAGTAAAAAAGGCCGGAGAAAAAAGTTGACACGCAAAAACTTAGCAGCAATAACTGCTTCAATCTTCCGTACCAAACTCATACCTTATTCATACGCCTCGCGGAAAAAGTTCGTGCACTATTGCCAGTCGCTTTGAACGCGCCTTGCTTTACAAATCCAGCCCCGTGCGTTCTGCGTATTTTTCCTTTTGCGTGCAGTCTTCATCTGCCTTGAAGTTTCCTTTCCCTCTGCCTTTTTAGAGTTTCCTAGAGCATTTTTTTAAACGTTGCTTTTATTCCGCCGTTTTGAAATTCTCATTACATTTATTTTCAGGAGTTTTTGAAAATTATGCATTGTTAATAATTTATTTAGTTGATCTTTGGCATTAATAAATGTATTCATTTCCTTCTATATTATTTCTCTTTACTTTCTTGATAATACGTCTGACTCATTTATGTCCTTTTCTCGCAGAAATCTCGGTAATTCCATATTCTATATTCTACTACAGTTTTATTTTGATTTTATGGAAACAAATCTTTTTGACCTTCCTCTCTCCTTCTATAATCTCTCGTACTTGTTGCCTCTCCTCCTCTGTATTTTCATTTCCCTTTCCTCCCCCTTTTGTTTTTATATCCGGCCTCCCCCTAATTCGCTTTCTTGTCTTTTACGAGTCTCCTTTTTATACATCCTGCTTTTTTCGTCACAGTCGCACTCTCCCTTTCTTGCGCTCTCTCTTTTTCCGACTCGTGCCCTGTACTTATGCCCGGGAAGCCCCTTTTTACGGGCGAAACGTCAATCCTACTACTGGCAGTAGTAAAAGCGCGTTGCGGCCAGACTGTCCGTAATTTCGATGGGCTGTCGCGAGCCTGAAGATATATCGCCTCGGATATCACTCCCGCGTTACCTATATGTGTAATATATAGATATATTCATATATAAATCTTGTCTCATGCGTACTATGCGCATTGCGAATAAAACCTTTTGAAAAATATTTCTAACTAGAAAGTTGACAATTTATATTTTCTAATTGATAAAAGTTCGTTCTTGTTAACGGTGTTTTAAGAATAGATATTGGATATTAGTTAAATCAGGGTATTGTATTTGCGCGATTATACGCCGTAAGTAAAAAGATTCTGAATCAGTAAAATCTTTTGGGTTTTTTTAGGTAAGTATACTTTGGGTGTATAAATATAAAAATTGTAATCCCTTCAGCTAACAGTAACAAATGAGCTTGCTAACGTATGATAGTCGCTTGACCTCTGATAACGACTAGAGAATGTCTGGATAATTAGATCAGAGATACAACGAATGAGTATCAAACCTAGCAACCTCCTCAAGCTTCATGTGCTCCGGATAAATATTCGGGATTTCTGATTGATTTCGATGTGTTCGAATTTTGAGTTTAAACGAAATCGACTGGGCAATCTCGAGTATGCATCCGGTGAACATGAACCGCGAGGAGGTTGCTAGGTATGATAGTCGTTTGGCCTCTGCTAATGACTAGATAACGACTGGCCGCATAATGGCTGGATAGCGGCTTGATAATCAGTTCAGAGATATTACGAACTAATAACCCATACCTATATAATTAAAAAGTTCAGTCTAAAAAAACGTTCGTTGCTCTCTCCCGCAATGACTTAGGAACGTCAGCGAATAATTTTCGAGCCGCGCACGTTAAAAAAACAACGAACCGACATCAGCACTTCTGCTCTTCAGTCCCGCGAGTATGAAATATATCCTGGGGGTGGGGGCTTTTTCGAGTGACGAAAAAAAGGCGGGAACGAAAAAAATATACGACGCGCTCTGCAGTCCCGTGCGGCGCGGCGGGAGAGTGATCGATTTATTAAAACCGACTGACGCGGCGAGTATGCTCCCGACTGCGTATAACGCTAATATAATTCGAATTGAATTATATACATAGGTATATATATATATTTACACATTCCCGAGCTTTTTTCTCGTTTGTTATATTTTTTTTAATCGTCGGCTTTAATGAACGCGCGAATTTCGGGGAAAGCTGCGCGCGCGCGCTCAAATTCACGGCGGCCGCGGGATTAAAGTGATGGATTCGGACGGCAATCTAACTTGGGCGATTTACCATTGGAAAATTGCGCTGTCAGAGAGCGAAGAGTCGTTCGCGCATTTTCGATAATAGTCGGTGATTCGGAGAATTATTTGCTCTGACGCCTCGTGCGCCGCTCCGCTAAATGGATTTGGCTTTTGGGAGCGTCATTTTTTAAAGGATTTTTCTTTCGATGACGCGTATTATTATTTTTTCGTTTGCCCGTCGCTCTCGCGGAGGGTAATTGATTAATTACTTTTGCTTTATTATACTTGGTCGGCGGAGTTTTTTTTTTTTTAATTTCCACGCATTTTTTCAGGCGCGATTTTGTTAATGGAAAAGCTAAACAATTTTTTATATTCGATTTATTTTAATTTTTGGAAAATTTTGTACTTTAAAATTCGATCATTTCACGCGAATGCAATTACACTCCTTCATTGTAGAATTGTTTATCTACATTGACACAATTACAATCTCCCTCTATTACAATTATTGACATAACGGTTTTAACATTTTCTGCAATAATGCTGAGAGGGATTCAATGAAATTTTATATGTATTTTAATGTAATACTTTAAAAAACCACGTGTTAATATTGACAAAAGTGTAATAATCATTTTATAACGTGAAATTAAGTATTTAAAAGTACAAATTTTTCTATCTGTAAGTTTATTAAAAATTCTATAACGCAAGCTAATAAGTGCACAAACAGACGAAAGCAACAAAATTCGCAGCTGCTCAAAATGCACAACTCGCAAATAACGTCGTTAATCAAATATACACGGAGGCTCATTATGATAATGATAAAAACAAAACGGGCCAAATCGCGGCAATTAACGTCGAATAAACATCGTAAAATTAAGCCACGGTCGGGCGAGAAATCTGCTTAAGTGGGTGTGCGAGGCGGCGATTCGCGGCAGTTCATGCATATACACACGCGGAACACTGGAGTCGACCGTCCCAATTCGAAGTTTGCTTTAAATTTCGTGCTACTTTCCACCGAGGACGCATGATGCACGTATACGAAAGCACACACACGTCTGTGTTTTTTTATGTATGCGCAGTGTGTGTGCGCGCACAGGCAGGCCGGTTCGCGCCACTTGAGTTGCCAAAGATAAAGCGCGAGAACGACAAAAAGATAAAGGGGAGAAAAATGGGGAGGCGTTTCGAGCGCTGCACTGACGCTGTTTTTGTTCAACCGAGTTTTGTGGCTTTTGTGTATTTGGCGAAGCTAAGTAATATCTTTTGCGAGTTTAACAATTTGGATTCGATTGTGTCCTTTGTCTGCTTTTTATCGTTTGTTTTTAGATGCTGAAGTATGAGTAGAGATTTTTTAATTTGAATTCAAAAAGCAGAGATTCTATTTAAGAAATAAAAAATGGACCTTACAAAGCCTTGCAGTTTAATTGATTTTGTGAAATTCAGGTACCTAGGAGGAATTTTTGATGGATAAGAAAAAGTTCTATAGAGGTGACTTGTATCATTAAATATACAACAACAAAAATTATAATTTCTTCTCAAAACATTTTGAAACCCAAGTTTTAGTCCAGACGTACACTTTTAATCTATTTGTATTTGCATCTGCAATTATTATTTCACCCCCCGGTACATCATCACAAATTCATTAATTCAAAATTGCTTAACTGCCGGCACTAGAGTACCTAATAACCGAAGTCAGAATAGTCCATATCCAGCACCGCGAAGAGCGCCCCGAGCGCACGAGAAAGTGAACAACGGAAAAGGCCAGAGAAGAGAGAGGAAGCTTTCGGCGGATTCTCTGGAGAACGCGGAAGGGTAAGGAGGAGAGGAAACAACTTTCCTTGAATTCGTTATGGACGTTAATGGCAGTCTTGATGTGCGATATTTGTTCCAGTTCCGCGCGCTCGGGGAACTTCTTAATGCGCTCTGGTCGAAATAGAATTTAGCGAGAGAGCACGTTTGCATGCTGATCAGAGGGGCCTGGGAGTAAATAATAATTTTTCGGGCGCTGCGTTCTGTATTTTAATTTTTTCTTATTTAAAATTTTAAGAAGAGAGCCACTACCGGCTTAAATTTTAATCCTCAAGTCGATTCTGGAATCGCAGGAACAAAAAATTAAACAATTTATAAAATCAGAGACAAGCAACATGAAAGCAGTTTTTAAAAGCCAATAAAATATACGTGTGCGTTTGAAAATCGAACAAACTCACCTCAAAACAGCACCATCTCCCTAAAAGTACACGATTATATGTGTAAGATGCACTTAGAAAAGTGTGAAAATTCCACGACAAGCAGGTGTCAACGACCCGACATCCTATTTTTCCGCGGCCCGGTATAATTGTTTGACCCGTGGCTGCGGTGTCCGTAAAAAGGGAAAAAGGAAAGCACAGAGAGACAACATCGTCAGCGCGTTCGGCTTTAATTTTGCCGGTCAAATATTTGCACCGGCTGGCCTCGTCGAAGGGGAGGAAAAAAGACGTCGAGTAAGAAGCGGCGAGAAAAAGCAAGCTGGAAAAACGGATCCCCGAAGTCGAGCGATAGGCAAACGCGACGTTTACCGCCACTTTCGGGACGTTTCGTGTGTGTCTGGCTAATGTAGTTTTCCTAAATATTTACGACAGTCTGATCTGTCTGGAATTTTTGAGAGTTTTGGTGCTGAAGTATGAGTATATTTGGTAGAAATTTCACTAAGGTATTTAATTACGAGAATTATACTTTATTATACCTAAAAAAGTAATTTAATTATGCTTATTAATCAAGCCATTGGAATTAAACATAATAAGTTATAATTATATATGTAATACGCGTACATAACAAATGTAAATGTTTTAAATAACTGAATAAAGTGAAATATGATTTTATTTGAAGTCTTCTAATAATTTACATAAATTAAATGTATGGTATTTTATTCAATACTAAATTTACGAATAAAATTCCTTTATTTGAAATTGCAAATATTTTATTCAAATAAATACGAGTTTAGCTTTATTCTCGTTATTCTTGTACAAAAAATCATGGACAATAAATTTTCGGGAAATTTATACTTATCTCGTAAATTAACAGATAAATGATTTCGTGTACTTAGGGAAAGTGAATTAATCTTTTTGTAACGTTAAACCTGATTCATATGTATAAGCTGAATGCTACCAATCCGGCCGCACTTAACTCCGACGATTGCATTATTCTCCTCCCGACATCAACTCCACCCTCTTCCATATACCGAAGAACGTCGCGTTCGAAAAACAGAAACTTTTCGCGTTAGTTTCATTCTCCATACCCAAAAACTTGACGGTCAGAAAATATGCCCCCCCTTTAGGGATTCTCTCTAATCGGTGGTTTTAGCTCCTGATGAGTTTGCGGCTTTTTCCATGAGATACTAATTTGCTTGCACGCAATGCGGCTCAGGGCAAGAAGCCGAGCTAATGCCTGGCGATTTGTCGCCGCTTCATTGCATCCTTTTTCTGGAATTTTAACTTGGAAGGAGTTGTTTTTTTGGGAGTGTAATGACGGCTTTTAGCACTAATTTTTCACTTGAGGGTATTGAAACCCATCGCGTGGAAGAGCTTTCCTTGAAATTAGCGCTTGGCATCGCGGTATTCTAGATTAATTGTCATTCCAAATGAAAATTGTTTTCAGTCTTAATAGTGAAGAATTAATTGGAGAAAATATTCTAGAATTAATGTCAAACTGAAATTATTTTCAATTATTTTAAAAATATTGAAGGAAAAAGAATCGCAGTTTACATTACGATGCTGTTTGGAATAGATCTGGAATTATTTGCAAGACGATATGCAACATAATAAACGTCATGAACAAAGACAACAAGCTGATGAGACAAGTCACAGAAGCAAATGATTGTTACGGAGAAAATTAATTCGAGCAACCATCATAATGAGGTGTTATTTTTTAAAACTCGAAACGAATCAAACTAATTACGCGAAGCCAAAATTCATGAAGTCAGACAAGAAAGCTTCCTTAATATTCATCCACATTTCGGAATATTTCAATAATTCGTACGAAGCGCTCGCGGAAAAAGCGTCTCCCCGCCCCCGGGCCAGTTCCATTGTGTACGCAAACAGCGAAAATATGCGGTTAAATATTCACGAGGCAAATTCAGAATCAATGTAGTTACAGGCCATTGGGCCCCGGGGTTATATCAGTCGGTCTTGCGCCCCCGCGGGGCCGATGTCTGTTATAACCGTACATAATACCGGCAATTTGTCTGGGCGACTTCCCCCCGCCGGAGGCGGCACCGTTATATTGTGTAAACACGCACACATCTACATGCGCCATTTTCATCCAACCCCGGACGAATCACTCCGCAACGGATCGCAAACTGACCTTTGCTCCTATATGCCGGACGTAAACACGGGGATGCTTTTAAAGGGGAAAAAGGACGTGGTAAGAAGAAGTATTTTCTTTCTCGGCTCTGAGAAATGATTAATTAGCGGCGAGGAGGTTTCGGAACGCAGCCGATGCGCGGAAAAACAGGGGATGCTTTTTCTGCCCCCCTACGATGCTCGGGTTGCAGTTCATTTTGCGTTTTTAGCCGCTCCGCGGAAATGAGCTTGAGTTGTGGCGCTGTTTATGACGAAGGAAAATATACTGTGGGGATCAGTTTTGTTGAGAGTATAAATGTCTTTGTGGAGAAATTTAGTCTGGATCGATGCATTTTCTACGAAAATTGTGTAGAGTAGTTTGTGAAGTGAAATTAGATTTTAAGTTACATCCGATTAAAGAAGATTCGAGTTTCGATTGTGCAGCTATTCGAATTTTTATACAGAAGTAGCAAACTGCTTAGAATTTCACGTGAATTTGTACATCTGTTATTTTAAGAAAAATATTTAAATTGTTGTCACGTCCATAATTGAAGCGACGCCAGTCAGTTGTTGGTTATATATAAACAATTTTTTGTTATATGCAAACGAATATGTAACAAAAAATTGTGTTCAGAAAGAACAATATTTTATAAAATCAGTAGGTACCTTCAGCGAATAATCTAATTCCAAGTTGCTCAAAAAACTTTTCCTGACCGCTTATATTATATTATACATCAACTTCCATCTGTACTCGTGCTATATTTATTTAAATCGTTTTATGTTTGTTTGATCGATAAAAAGCCCTGCTTCCCCCCTCTGATTCTCCCGAAAAAACTAATTTGTACACCTGAAAATTTTCCATCCAAAGGCGCAAGCGACAAAAAGGCAAAAAGCCCCAAACCGAAGGAAGCCCCTCTGCCAAATCCTCTTAATCAGAATAATTGCGCCTCCTCTCCGTTTCCCTTCCAATTTCGAGCCGTGGCCTCATTAAAAATGCATTGCGCGGCGCGGGGATAAACGGAATGCAAAAAGGCCAGATCGACGCGACGACGCCACGGCGACAGATTGCCGCCGGGACGGAAACGCAACAAATTAGCGGCGCGGCGCCGTTTTATTTTTAAACGCAGCCGCGGGACCAATCATCGATGACGCGTTATTGACTTTTTCAATAATGGAGAGAGAGAGCGAGAGAGAGAGAGAGAGAGAGAGAGAGCGAGAGAGAGAGAGAGCCCGGCGCCGATGGAAATATGAATGCGTTCTAAATTAAATTGGGAATTCTCTTTCGGCATTTTCATGTTTACGTTTTTGACCGGCGAAATTGGAAAATGGAATTGCATTATGAAAATAGCGGCTCGCGTAATGAAAATCGATGTTTTCGGAGGGCGATTTTTTTACTGTTTTTTTTTTTTTTTTTTATAGGAGGATGCGGATTTTTTATGATGCATGAATTTGGGAGAAAAATTTTGATGACCGAATGTTCGATTGTGCGACTGTCATGCGTCGGTAATTAAGCACCTCGATAAACGATACTGAGAAGAGATAATTGGCAATCATTTCAATTGAAAATTTTAAAATAAATAACGAGCTCGCAAATAATTGCTTTTTTAATTTGTCTTAGCAAAAAAGCAAATAAAAGCGAAAAAGTAAGTAAGGACAAAGGAATGTAAAGTTACTCGCAGCTGATTGTGACTCTGTTTTAGAAGTAAAGAACAGTTTTGTATTTATATTTTTCAAGCGAAAATAGAACTCATTACACTACATTAACTTTTGTTGAAATTAAATGAATTCATGATTTTACTCTACAAAGACCATAATTAACTTTTAGTTTAGGGCAAAGGCACGCTATGTTAATATTAACGGAAAAAAATCACGAGTAAAATTTATCGAAATTGTAAGCAGGTTGCTAAAAAAGTTAAGGAAACATATAAGTTAGATTATTTTTATTCAGCGCAGGAAGTAAATTTCCTGACAGCAGCTGGACTGTCCTCTTGCTGTCTCTCTTGCGGGTGCGGTGACTTAACCAAATTCATCTCTGTAGCACAAACTATAGCTTGAAAAAAAAAAAATTTTTATCACAATGCTGGTAAATTACAACTCTTTTAGGTCACAAAACCTACGCGGAAAAGTCATTCTTTTGTATATTGGAAATTAACTTAGTTAATAACCGGCAAAAAAAATGCCTCAGAGCTAAATTACTTAGAGAACTAAAATTAGTTAAACTAGCAAAGAGCTTAACTTAAAATTCCTATATCCTTTGCAAAAAATCAACAAGTATTCCTTAAAAAATCCCGCTGAGTAACAATAATCATAAACTGACAAAAGATTAGCTACCAAGCTAAACCGTAACTAAACAAACGACCTCCTCGAAGGCAAAAACTCCTCGAGCATATCGCGGCCATTAATCAGGCAATATCAGCAGAACGGTTTGCGATTAAACAAAAGAGGGAAGAGTATCTCTCTCCGGACTAAAACGCGGTCCGCGCGGAAGTTGCGTTTTCGTGGGTGGCGGGGGGGTTCCGGGCTGGCGGCCGATCGATAGCGCGGCGCGCCGCTGGCCGAACTCGCCCCGGCAAGGCCGCAATGAGCTAGAAAACACCATTAAATATGCATCGGCCCGAAAACTGACAGCCCCCGGGAAGGAGCGCTTTTTTGTCCATTACTTCGTGGGGTTATCGCGGGCGACACACCTTGCCGAACGCTCAAAGCTAATGGCCGGAGTTGGGATTGGGTTTATGGAGCTGGATGAATTCGCGGAAGTATTTTAATTTAATATTCGGTTTTAAATTTTGCGAAAAGTCGAAATTGAGGGGTTATGAAAAAAAAAGTTGCTTATCTAACGTTATTTTTTATCAGTTTTTAGTTAAATAATAATATACTTTCCTGAAATTTCGAATTTTCGAACGTTTTGCTTAGTATGAATGTTTAACGTTCATGCGAATCAAATTATTTGAATTTGCAGAGTAAGCTATAAAGTTACTCGTAATAATTCCATAGCTATAATGCGCTTTTTTTGCATCAATTGCAAGATTAGAGTTATAAACACGCATCTTCATCAAAGTAGTTGTGCAAGCTTGCTGAATAAATAATGCTGCAATGCAAACAGAAGATATGTAACCGCGGCAATTAAAATCTAATAAACTATTCATTAACCACGAAGTTTATGAAAGTATTAACATTTTTTTTAAATTCGTATTATCGATTTTTAACGTAGATTTTTTTTGCAACTCGTATACATCTTCAATAATAGCCATAAATCTGTATGTACACTAGGCTCACAAAAACAATCAATCAAATTATCAAGACTTATATGATCAAAGTTGTAACTTCCTATAGTTTATTGTAGTACATAGATAATACTTAATTAAGAAGATTGATCGTTTATGAGATTTTTACGCAGATTAAGAAAACTAGAAGACCGTCTTAAATGATTTCAAAAGTAATACGACGTTATAAATTAATTACAAACGATCTTGCATTTAATAATGAAATAGAATTAAATACAGGAATTAAATTAGAATATTTACATAATATTTTTAAATAGTTACTACTCTGAATTTATAGCTGACAAAATGCTGCCTAAACTTTTCTACAAAACCAAAAAAATGACGTTGAAAACCCGGTAACCCTGACGTCTTGCATTCTCATGTACCCACTACAGGGGAAAGAAAAGAACCCGCACACGCACCAGCCTCACTCACACAAGAACGCAAAACTGCAGGCCCGACGTCCCCCCCACAAGAGGGTCCGTCGGTCGGGTCGTCTAGAAAGCGGAGCCACGTGCATCGAGCAAGAATAATCTTCCGCGCGGCGTCAGAATCGCGTTCGTCACCGAGTCGATCTGTGGCTGCGATTTTGCCAGGATGACGATTTATTTGAACGGTGAAAGGAAGAAGTCAAAGATCGAGGGAAAGAAAGGGAAAGTGCGTATGTGATCTTGATTGCGTGCTATTCGGTTTCGAATTCGATAATATTTTGGTCGTTCGGGACAAAGTGAGAGGCGAAAGTGTTTGCGATAGCGACGTTTTTATCTCTTTAGATAGTGGCCGGTGCAAAGTGTGGTGTTTGTACGATTTGAGGCTCCCGGCGAACGATAAGGCGGATATAATAATGATTTTGGCGAATGCTCGCTTTGCGAGCGACTGTAACAAGAGACGCGCCGGGTTCTTTTTGTGCCATCATTCGGACACATCCCCACTTCTCGTGTTTACTTGAGCAGAGGGTTTGTGTGGGTGTGGCTGAACACTGGTGAACGGTAGAGGTGTTGGTGCGCATACCACACGGGACGACTGTTTGGTATTCGAGGCTTGGGACAATACTTGGTGTTTTTGCTTAATGCTATCGTTGCAATATCTTTATATTTTTCGACTGAAATTGTACTTTAAATTATATCTTTTAAATTTTAAGTTTTAAATTATCAATTAGTCATATTGAATTTTTTTTAATTAAAATTTATAGAATCCATTAATATTGCTTTAAAAATGTTCTTATGAATTATTAAAAAATAAAAAAAGTATGATTAAAAATAAATAATTGCAGACTACTTTCAGATCGTTAAATTATTAAAACAATAACTTTGTTTATTATGAAGCTATGAGTAAAAACTATAGCTATATGATTGTGCTTCGCTATACACTCCGAATGTGCATCATTTAAAACTAATTTGAACTATTTATCTGAATTTACTCATTGAATTTAGTCATAAATTTTTATTCAGAAAATGATACTCAAATCCAAAGTGAAAAACGTATTACCCATCGAGTATTTGAGTAGCTTTGTCGGTATCGTAAGTTAACTGTATAGTCGCAGAGAGGTCGCCAAGTGCATCTGAATGTTCCCCCCATTGATAATTTTTTTCAATTTAAATGGCTTTACAGATATGAATTACAAGATTATTACATAATTTTTATCAACTGTTACGTTAATCGTATACTTATTGTGTACAGTCATAATATTTAATGATATACATGTAATCAAACTATTATGTTGTATCTTAATTTGTACTTAATTTTTCTTTTCAGACTGTATCAGAAAATGCTCGTCTTGATGTGAATTCACCAACCTATGATGACGACTTTGACTTCTGGGACCAAACAGGTTTCATGTTGAGGAATGATGTGGATGATCCCCTTAATCATGGAAGGTATTTGAATAATTTCTTCGTATAGTAGTGCAACTTTTAAAAACCAATTATTTTTTTGCAATTGTTTTAAATGTCTTTATATTATATCCCTGGTGGAAACTATTCTTAGTTAAGGGCCAGTTGAAAAATAAAATGTTTAAAAAATGGGTCAATTTTTAACATTAAGGGGATGTAAGGGCCATATATGCTCTATGTATTACCATCATTACAGTTTTCCACATTTCTCATTAAACTTTGGCAAAAATGATGATAGTCCCTCTGTGGTACTCTTTATTTACATAAAAAGGGTGTTATAAAGAGAAAACTACCTTTCTTATTAAAATGGTAGAAAACTGTAATGTCGGTATCTTACCTCTTCTTATAATGAAACGTTTTTTCGGGTCATTATCAAGCACTTACTCCTGGTTTTAAAGCGTAAAAAATAGATACAGAGGTTATGTTATTTAAAAAAAAATTAAAAAAAAATTAATTCTTTATATCACATCTATATATCTACAGTAAAAATAGCGGAGTCACGATCGCGCGCGTCGAACTGAACCGAAACGTTTGCCCTCGCGCTAAAAAATTTCCCTTCGAATTCGTAGATGGGGCGCGCAAGAGTGGTGCAGGCCGAGCTGCATCCCGATCACGTTCATCCTGGTGCTGATCGTGCTGGTGGTGCTGCTTCCGCTGCTCGATCACGCGCCGGACAAGCAGAACCTGAACGGCACCGGGTTCGGCAACGAGAGCGAGATGGCCTGCATGAGCGACTGCGACATCTCGCTGGTCGAGTCGATACCGGTGAACCTCACCTACCCGAACGGCTCGGTCATCCACCGGAGCACCTTCACCACCTGGCTGGACCTGATAGCCGCCGCCCAGAACACCGTCGAGATCGCCTCGCTCTACTGGACGATGAATCGCGAGGACGTCTACCCGGACGACAGCGCCAGGGAGGGCGAGATCGTGTTTCAGGCGCTGGTCGACGCCGGCAGGGACCGGGGCATCACGCTCAAGATCGCCCAGAATTCGCCCAGCCAGCTCAGCCCTGACATCGATACCGAACATCTCGCCAAGAAGGCTAACGCTCAGGTTTGAACGTTTTCACCGACAATGTACGCGTGTATTTAAATGCTGAATTGTTTCAAGAATTTATTACCGATCGATTATAGGTATTTTCATTGAATTGCTATGAAATTTAATTTAAAAAATTGATCTCGATATTCGTGCCGTTATTAAAATATTACATTTTAATATATAAAAGAGGAAAATTCATTGATTCGTCTAAAAGTTTTATTTCGATTAAAGGAATTCGATCGATACTCCATTTCATGAATCCAAAATTACTCTCATCGTGAATATGCACGACCGCAAGTATGCGTCAAAAAATTAGCTCATTTTTTCAGCCGGTATTTTCGATTTAATACACGCAATTTAACTCGAACAACTGCTCTCGCCGCGCCCACCTTTCAAAAACTCTAAAGCCGCCGAAAGAGGCGAGCGTTTATATATGTCAAGCATCGTACGATGCTCTCAAAAGCGATCCTCTGAATCCCAAAGTAGCTTACAATCTTACAAAACAGCCCGGTACTCGAGGGGAAAAAGAAAGGTAAACAAAACCCATATTATGCAGGTGCGGAGCCTGAACTTCGCGGCGCTCCTCGGCGGCGGCGTTCTCCACACGAAGCTCTGGCTGATCGACCGAACGCACGTCTACGTGGGCTCGGCGAACATGGACTGGCGGTCCTTGACGCAAGTCAAGGAGCTCGGCCTCGTCGCCTTCAACTGCTCCTGCATGGCCAACGATCTCGCCAAGATCTTCGACGTACGTATATATATAGCGATAAAGTTGGCTTCTTCGTTGGCTGTCGACTATTTAGGCGCATCGTCGCGCTATAATCGATCTGGATATTTTATTTAGGTTTATTGGACGCTCGGGGAAACGGGCAAAATTCCGGCGACGTGGCCCAAGTCGCTCGCGACTAAGATAAACATGGAGAATCCGATGACTTTCACGTTGAACGGAAACAAGTACCGGAGCTTCATTGGTGTAAGTAAAGTCTACCGATGGCATAATTTTCTTTCTTTTATTGAGATTTTTAGTTTGACAATAAAAAAATCGCGTATAGATATTTTTCTAGTATAAGAAATCTAATATAAAAATGGTACATTAATCATTTCGGAAGAATATTTCTTTTAATAGAAAACTAGTTTCGATGCTAAATGATTGATGAAGAGATTATCGGTTACGACTATTAAATCCTGCATTTACGCGCTCATCAAAATTTCAACATCGATGTATTTAGTAGAATCTAAGCCGTTTGTGGAACATAATTCAAATTAAACTTCCCGGTATTATATAAAAAAGTCGCAATCTCATTTCTGCTTCATCATCAAAGGGTGAAAGAACTCTCGACGATGCCAATTTCAATCACATTAGCATACTAATCTCTGAAAAATCAAGCTTCACAAGGAAAAACTCACGACAAACTGATGTGCGTTTACTTCAATAATTTTAGAGCTCACCGCCTAAATTCTCCCCGGAGGGCAGAACGAACGACATCGACGGTCTGATCCACTGCATCGAAAAGGCAGAGAAGTTCATCTACGTAGCGGTAATGGACTATTACCCTCTGATGATCTACGGGCCGAAGATCAAATATTGGCCGGTGATCGATAACGCCCTCAAGACCGCGGCGGTCGAGCGGAAGGTCAACGTCAGGCTCCTCATCTCCAAGTGGAAGCACACCGGCAGGTCCGAGGACTATTTCCTCAGGGCTCTGGAGGACCTGACCAACAGCTACAACAAAGTCAAAATCGAAGTGGTCGGTACACACTGAATCCGTGTGAATCTTTATTTTTCTTTCTCTCCTCGGAAGCTGAACCGCTTGCCGGGAGAATGACGAAAGATTGCGCAAAAAATTTTAAAGCTTTATGCACCTCGCGAACTTGACGGCTATTTTTTGCGAATGAAAATCTTTCCTTGTTTGACGGAAGAACAGTGATTTAAATGCGAATAAAATTGCACTATAAATGTATTTGCGTCTTTTGGACCTTTAAGAAAAACAAAAAAAGGGAGAAAAACTTTTGTCATTGAGCAGTTACAGATACGCAAATCGCTTTGTGATGTCTGAATCAATTAAGACTTAACCATAGCTATTTGAAGTACAATTTCGATTAAAATAACATTTGCAATAATTCAAGAAGACTTTTCTTTTTTTTTACGAGTTTATTTTCAGCCTATGATATTGGTACCATTTATAAAACATTCGAATCAATTAAGGTTACTCAAGGATATCGTATTTTTTTTATCATTAATGTTACTGTTTTATTAATTATTAAAGTAATGTAGCTGTATTTAAAATTTTTATTCCCGCGCTTAATAACGAAAATATTTAATAATATATACGTAATGTATAATAATTATTATTATATTAATGTTGCAGAGGAGGTTTATTGTACCAACTAATCCTGAACTCGACAAAATACCTTTTGGACGTGTAAATCATAACAAGTACATGGTAACGGATACCGCAGCGTACATTGGCACAAGCAACTGGTCTGGAGACTACTTCGTTGATACAGCTGGTAATTATATTTAAACCTTACGTGTAATTAGTTCATCAGCCGTGGTTTTATTAGTGTTTATAAAACTGTTTAATAGATCTTTTCTCTGCTAATATTTTTCAATATTATGTTTAATATTATGTTACATTCATTTTCTAGAAATGTTCTATAATAATTTAATGAACCATGTAATATCTTGTCATAAAAAAGGAGGTTACTCCTACGTTTCGATAGAACAATATTCGAGTACATCGATAAAATAATTTTTAAAATTAAAATACTATGATTATTATTTCGAAGATAAATGTAAAAGTAGAGCGGACCGAAACTTTCCTCTATAGTCTCACTAATTTGGAGACGTTAAAACTTCTCATAAGCCCATCTGCGTCATCGCGGACTTCCTCTCTCTCGAATATATTTGCCAATCCATAAAACGTCAATATCCCGGCAGTCTTCCTCGTCACTCGGGGACGTTCCCCCCGTGGCAATTCCCGGCTCTCAAAATAGAAAAGCGAAAGAGTGCAAACGTCTCTCTGCCTTCCAGGAATCGGCATGATCTTCGAGGACGCCGACCGGAGGAACGAGAACAGCCTGCGTCAGCAGCTGCAGGAGCTGTTCGAGCGCGACTGGAACTCCCCGTACGCCCAGCCGCTGAACGCCTCCTGCGGGCTCAGGGCGCCGCCGAAGGGCCTCCTCGGCAGGTCGCAGCTGGTGCCGCCGCCGCTCAACGTGCACCACGTGCCCCTGTACTGAGGCGCTCGCCCAGAAACAATCACTTCAACGAGCTTCCGGTCCGACGGGGATGAAAGCGGATGGACATCGAGCGGCGAGCGCTCTGCTTCCGTATATCTGGACGAAGTGGGACGCTTTTCTAATTTTACATGAAGGTCGAAGCTCGAACATTTCGGGAGAAGAGCTGAGATTTTCGATTAGTTTAGTGCAGATTTTTTCATTTTTAATATCGCTGACCCTTCGAGGCTTCGTTCCTTGTTGCAGTTGTTTCGGCTGCTGGTTGATTGATATAGGTGGAATTAATTAAGAATGGATAATTGCTTGTAGCGTATGAAATGCGTAATGATAAAGCAAATTTTACACTTTTACATATCGTCGAACTTCGTCGTCCTTTTGAAGTAAACGTGCACTTTTATCCGATTTCATCCGCTTTTTGTAAATACTCGGATAGAAGCTAATAAGTTATCATAATAAGTTTAAATAAGTACAATGTAAGATATTGCGGTATTGTATTGAAAAAAGGCATTGCAGTATTTTAGGTGTTTTACCTCAAAAAGACTTTCTTGATCGCTTATAAATGGAATTCTTTACTGTTATGATCCTTGCTGTTGGAATAACGATTTGAAAATGATTGAAAATTTCACGAATCGAATGCCTGTGTGATTGTTAAATACTGTCAGTTTGCGATAAAAGCTGCTTTATTGGATTAAAAATTTATTTATTATACAATACGTTATTTTATCAACAATCAATTGACGAATATCGTAATAAGTGAGAATTTTAATGATTTATTTTGATAATTAAATAATAAAGGTATTGCGATACTGTTACATACCAAATACTGAAAGCCTTCTTGGCCAAACTGAATCTTTTATTTAAATTCAATTTCATTTGCCTTTACTTTAACGGGCTTAAAATACTATTTTTTTGAAATATGTATAATTGAATGTAAAGTTGTATAAATATAAATTATATATTTGTTGATAGTTTAGATTACCATGATGTAGATGGCGGTATTTTTTTAACGTTGAGTCGATGTGTGTATTTTCATATAAAAAATACTCTAATAAAAAAAATAATGTAAAATATTATTAAATAAAAATATGTAATGTATATTTTCTAATTATTGATGGCTCTTACAATATGCATTTCCAAAAAACATACTCTTTTACGGAAACTAGTTTCTAATTTAAGCAAATGTATTCAACTACTTTGTTTATAAGCAATGTATTCAACTACTTTGTTTAATTTATGACCAGTATTTAAAAAACGATTCGTTTTTGCATTCTAATATATATTTCTAATAACTTCGTCTTTTTTTCACTAAAATGTCTTAGCCATTATTCTGAGCTGATAACGAAACATTGAAAATACTTAATTTAAAGATCAGTCAAAATTAAAAACTTTCCACGGTACTATTTTCCCAAGCAAAAGTGAAACACTTCCGACTCAGTAGGTGATTTTAAAATCGGTAATGAGGCGTCGAAAAGCGAGAGGAGCATAAAGCGAGGCTTTCAAGAATGACCGAGCGAAAAACTTCTTACACATTAGCGCGTCGAACATCTCTACTTCGCAAAGTGAGGCCTTCTTCGCACCTCAGTCAATGTTAATTAACGCGACGCGCTCTCGAGCACGTTCGAAGCCTTCGACGCGATTATCGTCCTCGTCGCTTTTCTCGATGCGATGCAGGCAAAGGTGTTTTTATACTCATCTGTACTTTGTAGTGACTTACTGCAGGTTTGGCGTTGCTTAAAACGGTTTTCCATTGATAATTTCGAATGCGCTTTCTTTTGTAGTGCTCAAGGATGACGAAATGACTTTTAACTAACCAAAACAATTGGCGAATAAGACAAAAGGAGCGTATTATTTTAAAAGATGTTCATTACGATGTATATTTCATCATCACGATGTCATCATTTCAAGTTTCCGTACTTTTGCATCATTTGCGTGAAGTATTAGCAAAATAACTTCTTTCTGGAGGTTCAAATTGATTAGATAAAAAAAATTCGAAGTCTGAACGAGAATTTTCTTACGGCTCAATCCAAGATTAGTGTTGAGTACGTTTGCCCTTAAAATGATTACTGGAAGCTTTTGCATCCTAATGATGTGCTTATTTTCTTATTTATTGTCTGCTACTGACTTGCTTTCTCTTCTGATTCCAGGTTAATTATATATTTTTGTAATACTACAATTCGTTAAAAAGAAAGATTTGGGAGAGTAGATTAATGCGTGCCTTTCCCGAAGTGACCTTTTTCTATCTATAATACTTCTGCCGTTATGAATTTACAATTGAAGTGCAATTTTCGCAAATTTTCATTTTATAAGATTAAAAATTTGATAAAAAATATTAAGTATAATAATATGTGGCAATAAAGTAGCAATAAAATTTTATGTACAAATATCAAGTATTGTTTGAAAATTTGTTCCGTTTTTTGTTGTACTATCGCGTTTATCTGTTGAAATTATAAAAATTTTTTAAGATATATTCATAATGCCAGGATAAACCATATATCAATTAGAACTTACCAATGTAAAGTGTACAAATGCTGATAGCACTGTTTTACTTCCCGCAAAAAACATCAACAATCTATATCACAAAAAAGCTACTTACTAAAAATTAAACTTTAAAGACTCTTTTCACTCGACTGGGATTTCATCAATTTTTATTTATTCTTTTACTAACTTTCATCTATCTTTTCAAACTAACGGACCTATCATACGAAATATACATATATAGCATGTAAATTTTTTTACAAAGTTTATTTTAGTAGAAAATTATGAAGTTATTCAAAACAATAAAATAAAAAATGCTTGTTATACACGTAATATTCAATTTTGTCATACTGCCATCATGTACCTTTTAGTAAGTAAAACGCCTTTCTCTTGTTTATACAATATATGTATGACTTTGAGGAATTTCTTTACAAAATTGTGAAATAAGGAGTTAAAAAAATGTCCGCCGATTGAAAAAGAAGTCTTCGTAAAAATTAGATGTTATAAAATATTTGCCTGTACATGCGTGCAAACTACAAATTAATAATATCAATAAAGTTTCTATAACATTCGATGTTTTGTATTATTTATTTCCACAATAAAGAGCATCTATTATTGACTAGACTATTTGATGAAGTAGGTAGCTTAGATTGAGATTATATTAATGAAGTACGTAAAATAATTTTCAAGAAGAAATAAAATAATGCGAAGTGAATGAGTCCTCCTTCAGCTGTAATTTCTTTTATTTATTAAACCTTTCAGGCCGACTAGGATCTATTTTATAATTAATAAAAAATTTAAGTTATCAGAATTCTTTCCTTGTAAATATGTTCCAAATTTTTTATAACCTGTAAAATAAATGATTATTACTAATACGAAATCCTTAAGTCATTAAATGAATTTTCCAATTTTTTAAACTTTTTTTGTAAGTGTCAAATTGGCGAATTAATATCGTGAGTTTCGATATCAAGTATTTTATTTTTTATCGATGTATTTAAATGATTTATTTAAATCTGACGCTTTTTATTCGTTACCAGAGTATGCATATATGTAGATTATTAATATTAAGTAACTTTAAGTGCATTTTCAATAGAGGAATTAAGTATACTAATCTGAATTTTTATCACTCCAAGATTATTTAAGTACGAAAACTAATCCTTTTAATAAAACACTATTATGAGTGACTATATACTTGAAGAAAGAAAAATCTTTTTAGAAAATTTGGAAATAAAATGGACCTAATACCCAAAAGATATTGAATAATACGAATGTTTTAATAACGATTTCAAAAGTCAAGTTATTTTAAATTCCTGATGTGATGGACCAAAAACTAAAGTCATATTCGTCTTTAGTAGATCAAAATACATTCACAGTACAGACCACTTTTTTGGGTCTGTGTAATCTACTTAAATCAATATAGTTTAATAGTCTGTTAAACACGGAGAATATTTATATATAAGGCTTTCAATAGTCTAAGAGCCGCTTGCCATTAATCCGTAGGGATCCGTTTTTGGTAGTACGTGAATTTATTAACAATTGAGCAATACATATTATTACTAGAATATAAGCCAAAATTGCAGAATATGTTAAGTTGTGACAGCAATAACAAACTTTCCAGCTTTTTATCGTCATACCAAGATACTGCCAAAACAAAATAAACTGTAATATAAGCACGAAAAGTAGTGCACGGAAACATTTCCAAATATTACGAAGTTCGGGATGACTAGAATTTTGGTAACTGCTGACGATTAACTCCTGTCATTAAGTCAATCGAGTTTTCGGAAAATTTCTCAGTTACTCTGGCGTCATACAGTTCAAACTTTTCTTTCAATGACTTTGTATTTTTCAAGTGCAATGGACGTCAATTGGTTATCGCATGTTGAATTTAGAATGATATGCCAAATTTCTGAAATTACTTGTTTTACTTAGATGTCTTTATTTTCGTTAAAACTTTCTTTTTTCAAGATACATTTCAACTCAGGACTAGAATGAGAAATAAGAATAAATAAATTATTACAATTTCTATTTTTTTTCAATACTTTCAATAAAAACTAAAAGATTTTTATTTTACAATAATTTTTTCACAGTGTTTTACATTTAATAATCCTTATTGTAAAGCTTTCTAAAAAGTTTGCGGAAAAAATAATTGCAGGGAGACGAATAAGTTCGTCAAATGCATGACGAAGTTTTAACGGAATCATCGGTACATCGAACGGAAAATATGAGCAACTTTAAAAAGGGGAAAATTTGTGGTCGAAATTAGCATTCTGTTATTAAAAAGCATTCCAAGAACAGATTAAGCATTTGGAAAATTAGTATAAAACTGTCATCTATCTATTGGTATTATTTTTATATACTTACGTAAGTGAAGCGCAGTCTTCTATTAAGCAGAATAATTACCTGTACCGCGCGCGTAATAAGATGGCAAGTCCAGTATCTTTGCAGAGCGAAAATCACCTTACTTAGCACGCCGTTATCATTGTCCATCGCGACGACTTCATGCATCGGGAGTCACGTGCGGCAATAATTTTCTACACTGTAACTCGTCGCTTTTTCTTTAATTCTCGCAGTACAGTGTCCAGCACGCTGTGAGAAACGTTTCTTCTTTAATCCTTGAAGTTGTAATTGCATTAAACGAAAGTGTTTCTTCTAGTTTCCGGCAGTATTTATTATGGTTTCATTAGGTAAATACAGTTGCTTAGACCAGCCTGCTATTCAGTTGGAAATGTTTTATGTTGTTGTTAATGCAGTAATAATACATTAAGGATGTGAAAATTGTTTTAGTGCGCGAAGTGATGATGAAAAAAATTAATAAAATTTAAATGTAATACTCTTTAATTTGCTATTGTTTTGTTACTCTTTATATCTTTTCCACTGCATCGTGGATATTTTGTAATTGCCGTTGAGCATTTTCCGTGGAGTTTTTTTCGTCTCTTGGATTGAATTGGAAATCAATTTAGCTTAATAACTGCTACATATTATATTAAAGTAACAATTTACGTTATTTAAAATAATAGTAGATATCAATAAATTTTAAATAAAAGAAACTATTTGGATGTTTATAAATAATATATAGCATTTGGAAGATTATGGATACCCGTTTAATTAATGATCGTAAAGGTAAGATTTTTTTAAAAAAGTTATTGAAAATTTTCTTACAGCTATTTGCGAAATAATAACTCCGTTTATTGCTTATTTTGATGTGAAAATGAATAAACTAAAAGTTCCAATGAGTAAATAGCGATTAACTACTATTAAAAATTTTTTCCTAAGACTACTCTGAAATTCCATTTTTTTAATTTTTCGTAATGTGTTCAATGAATCGAACAAAGCATAACAACATTTTTTTTTTATTTAGCATTTGAAACCTACACTCAGAAAAAAATTTCATTGAATCAATGAATCGTTAATCATATAGTGGCAATTAGATATTTGATCGTTTGAAATACATTATTATTTGAATCAAATATGATTTTATTAGGT
>UCOL01002654.1:0-23921 GCA_900474335.1 Ormyrus nitidulus | reverse complement strand
CCTGTGCTCTCTCGCGAGATATCTTGCGGGAAGGCGAGAGAGAGAGAGAGAGAGACAGAGGGAGAGAGAGAGAGAAAGAGAGAGAGAAGTGCTGTCGGGCTTGAAATAAAGGAAAAATAAAAATGTCACTGCAGAGTGAAACGAGCCGCCGCCACCGCCGCCGCCGCCGATAGAAAATTATCCAAACGAGTCTCTCTCCCCGGCAAGGTATTTGCTCGTTGCGCGGCGCACGAAGCGCACGGAAAGCGCGAGGCGAATAGCCGTAATAACACACAACGAGGAGTGGCGCGATAGAAATCTCCGGCTCGCGGCACTGCGCGCGTGCAAGAACTGTTTCGCAGATTATAGTTTACATCGAGCCCCGACGGGGGGAGGAGGCGGGAGGGAAAGTCGCGCGGTGCATCGATCGGAGCTTCGACGGGTTATCACGGTAAAATCGGCCGGGGCAAACGAGCGGCGTATAGATATTTCAAGCGCAATAACGCCGGACGGTATTACCTGGACAGAGGCAGGAGTCCTGGGCGCGCAACGAACGCCATATCCCCAGCTGGGCAATTCCGCGAATCGACTCGTACTTCCGGGTAATTCGTGGAGCGGCGTCCCTTCGCCAGGACACAAAGGCCGCTCGTCGAGCGCTCGCGGTTCTCTCTCTCTCTCTCTCTCTCGCATCTAATTTCCTAAAGAGTTATGGCCGCGTTGCGCGGCCCGTGCTCGTGGCACTGCTGGTGGTTACCCTCCGGCGTGAGAACGACTCTCTCTCTCTCTCTCTCTCTTGCTCTCTTTGTTTGCCTGCGCCGCGCACGGCCGATGACGGCCTCCTCCCTCCCCCCGCTTTGCTTTCCCACACTGGCCGCGTTAATCTCTCAGTCGTTTTCTCTTTCTAACCTCGGCGCGCTTTTGCTTTGTCTCCCCTCGCCCTTTCCCTTTCTAACCCACTCTCTTGTGACTCTTATCTTCGTTACGGAAGAGTACTGCTAGTATGGTAATTACTTGAGAATTATCTGGTCGGTGCTTAATGAGCAAAGTCATTAAGTACTCAAAATTTTGGCGCCGGCGAGGCGGGACTAAACTTTTTAACTAAATTTTATAAATCCTCCCTTGCCGGAGGATTTTTGTTCCAGATTATGCGAAAGAGGATCAGATTTCATTGATCAGCGATTATTTAGCGAAGCTGTTCGGACAATAATTTGATTGAGTTTAAGTGCTGATTAGCGCTTGAAGCGATTATTCACTATTCCTGGAGAAGAGAAAAAACTTCATCTGATTATCAGTTAGAAGAGACAGAGGAGCAAAATCTAAATTAATTATTCCTGGAAATTAAAAATTACTTGGCATCAATTATTTACCGGCTAATAATCAAAGTTTAGCAAATGATAAGTCTGCTCGAAGTTATCGTCAAGTTCAGATTATTAGCTCGTATTGCATGTATTTAACTTTAATATTAAGTTTAATAACTGCATCACAAGCACTTGTTCCGAAATTGAACAGTGTCTAAGTTTACCGGTAATTATCGCGAAATGAATTTTAGAGCAACAGTTTACAGTTTCTCCGTGGCTATCGATTTTCGTTTACCAATTGGGAATTTTATTTTGCTCTTACAAGTTTCGATACAAATTATATATAGATTCGCCAGACAGGTTGTGATTTGCAAATTTAATCTGCTCGAGTTTCGATTTTCTCTTTTCTACACGGGTCTCTAATTAACTATATTTTCAATAACGAATGAACTGAAATTTCTTTACAACGTACGTCTTCGTTCCCCTTTATCGTTCAGTGCTTTCACGTTTTCCAATTCCTAGCACATAAATATATTTCAATCGAACAAATCATGCGACAGCTTCTTTATTCAATAAATTCTGTCCGTCAACGTTTAAAATAAAAAAAGAAAAAGAAATCGATTGTAATTTATTACACCTCAACGCAGCAATCAGTCAAAGATGAAGTGCGTTTTTATTGGTTTTATATTAAGATTAAAAATAATGAATTGCAATAAAATTTATCAGCAATGGAGCTTTTCAAGCAAAAGTTTAGTAGGATGAAGTCTTTTAACCGCGAAATTGAGTAAGATTTCTCAAAATAAGTATCAGCTTTCTATGATTCTGCTTCTCATGATTCCCTATAACGTTTATCATTATAATTCTTTATAATCATGTTAAATAGATAATCAATTAATCTAATTTATTAAAGTGCATACCATTGATTTTTCGTAAAGATTTGTCTAGATTGATTTGATTGAAAATTATAAAGCCGCATGTTTATAAAAGTTGCGTCTGACTAAACCGTGATTATACTACTCTTTCTAGTTTTAAGTAATTTTAAGTGAAAAACAATATCCTATTAAAGTTTCTCTGCTAAATATTGTATTCACTTTTTATAAAATTGTTATTTAGCTTTGCATTTCCAGCTTTCTACAATTCTTTAAATTTTCTAAATTAATGAAACTCAATAAAATTAAATATATCATTATTTAAATAGTAAATTTTCGTATGCAAACGAAATACGTGCCGTGAATGATTCAGATCATTCAAAAATTTAAACTTGGTCCTTGCCATTTCCTTATGCATCTTTTTATTATTTATCAGAGACATTCGCTTTAAAAATTGAACACGTCTATCAAAACGACCAGCTCTATCGAAACGCGAGTTAAAGCAAATTGACGTTCGATAAAAAAGTATTTCGAAAGTCTGCCTTTTCGCGGCGGTAATCTATTCCTCCGGAAGGGGGGGGGGGGTGGAAGCTCGCGGTTTCTAATTGCAGCTCTCATCGAATTTCCCAAGAATTCGCATTCGCGAAAAAGAGCCACACACTCGCTTATATAGGGGTCGTGAAAGCCTTCATCGTTAAAATTCCTCCCCGTCCAGAAGCTATACATAGTATAAGGTTCACTTATTTCCGGAATACCTTCGTCCGTTCGCCTCTCGTCAAAGGCGAGGAAGAGGAATTCCCTTTTAAAAATCCTCCTTGAAGTATAAGCGTATATCGTTATAGGGATATCCTAGACTCTCTCTCTCTCTCGCGATGAGCGAGAGGATGTAAGCTAGGCGTATAATACACCGTAGCTACGGCATCGGGAGATAGAGAGCGAGATAGACGACGAGGGTTATAAAGAGGGGAAAGAGAGATGAGCGAAGGGAGGGATCGGGGCGATATAATATTATTTTCAAGAAGAGGATGAAAAGAAAGTGCGCAAATCGATGAATGCGATTTTGAGTTTCACGGCGCGGAAGTTAGAGAAAGAGGAAGCTGCTGCTGCCGCCCGAGGGCAAAAAGGATTCTTCATTCTTCCTTCCTCCCACTGCTTTTTCTCTTTCTTTTCAGCAGTTATCGTGAATGTGTGTGTGTGTGTGTGTGTGTGTGTGTGGGTGTGTGTCTGCGCCGATGGTGCACCTTTTCTTCCATCCTCCATCTTTTCCCTCCTCCTCTTCTGCTCCTACTCCTCACGACATGACCCGCAAATGTAAGTGCGCATAACAGAAACTGTACTATACTCGAGGATGATGGGGAACAGAAGGAGGAGAGGATAGACCCTCGAGAGTCCTCGGCTTGACTCCGGGCCACGAATTCTTTTTACGCCAGATTAAGTAAGATCTCTTGTGAGGCTTGACCCCTCGTGGAGAAGCTCCCACTTCTCGCCGAAAAAAGTTTCGCGGTTACAGCGCGTCGCTAAGCAGTCGAGGACACTTTCAATTTGATGCATCAGTTTCAGCTTAGCTCGCCGAGCGCTCGATAAATGGAAGGGGCATAAATTATTTCTCTTTTTTTATACGAGCAAGGAAGCGCACCGACGGAAGTAGGATAGCCGCGGGCGAGGCTTCGGTGTGCCGTTTTTTTTTCTTTTTTTGCTTGGTAATATTGTTAGTAATACGCGAAACTAGTTCACTTTTCAGTCCGCAGGCGTTATGGATATACGTGTTTTCTGGAACAGTTGGAAATTTTTTTTCGCCACGGCAGCGAAAGTTCCGAGCCCCGAGCTTTTTTCGCTGAATCTGCTCGAGCTTCTTTATTTTGCGATTAAAAGTTTTGCTGTAATTATTGATAGTGTTTGGGGGGGAAAATTTATCACGCGGAAAAAGGGGATTAATAAATTGCGGCAAAAAAGTTGCGGCTAATCAGTGTTGTATTGAAAAATGAATTATAGGATGTTCATGACTATGTTTCAATTGCTAATTAATCATAAACATGGGAATGTAGGTTTTCAACTTCAAAATATGTTGAATAACACAATTTACAATTGTTTGAATGACAAGCATAATTTATTTTTCTTCTATTATGTATGAACTTTGTTGAAGTTAGTTATTCATTTATTCTTGTGCTTCTAAAGCTTTTTGTTAATGTTAAGTGTTTAAAAATTATAATAAAAATCATTTTCAATACTTTTTAAAAATAAATCGCATTGGATGAATATGTAATGTTCGTTCGAATCAATATTTTTGTTTGTATTGTAAATGCATGGTGTGATTTATTATTCATAGCACATTAGCAATCCTGAAAATTCAATAATGACACACAATTTATATAATTTAACATTAAGCAGACTTTTGTTAAATCTATTAGCATGCATATTTGATTTTATTTTCACAATTACTATTCACTATACAAATTCTTTTCTGATATAAAACTGTCGCCCCACTTTATTAACCCAAATAATGGCTCGCCGGTCGCAAATCATATTAAATCGGTAAAGTCTAACCAATTTGAAAACTAGCAAAATTGTTCTGATTTTCTCAGCGGAAAAACCAATCGAAAATTCTGCGGAAATGAGCTGCCGTGAATTACAACAAAAGTTCGGACGTAAAAATTAATGATGACGGACAAATTAATAAGTTGAACTCGCGGATCAAAATCCCTGGTGCGAAAACTTCTTTCGGCGCGAGAGTCGCAATGTACTACGGTTTTGATGAGCTAAGGGAGTTAAAGTTACACTCGGGGAGAGAAGTTACTGCGCTGCTTAAATGAATAATGGAATTGCTAATTCCTTAATATTGTTTGTAATACTGCAAGCTTGAATTTAGATTGTCGAATCAGTCTTTTCGGGTGACATTTTGTATCGAAATTCTGTGCTTTTATTACGCGTCTAATGAAATTTTGTATCGCTTGCTTGGAGGCATTGGAATTTGTAAGTTCTCTGGCACCGAGTATTCAAACTATGTTTAAATTAAATGTTATTAGTTCGGTGGTAATGAAAATACTTTCGCGTTAAGTAAATGAATCTGACAAATAATAAATGTTTATTATGTACAAGAACACTAACAAATTAAAAAGAAACTTAGGCGTTAAAAATGTTTATGTTAGCTTTTATAATTGGTTTACTTTCTAATGAATTTAATAATATTCTATTTCAATTATTTACCAATGAATAAGATTATCTGAATTTAAAAATTTTGTACAAAGTATGAATTCAATTTTCATACTATATATTATTTTATAAAAATAGCATTCAAGCGCACTTGACGCGATTTAAACTTTGCTTCGGCCTTACATTAATAAATAAAAAGTATTACCATCGCATTACCGTCATGCGTCAAATTTTTATAGGATAAAAAATTAGACTTTTGATATAAATCCACTACTCAAATTGAATTTTTTTTTTTAATTTAGTTATTTAATGTCACATGCCCCTTTCGGGTATTAGCGACATAATTAACTATATAGTCAGTTAGGTTTGGAACACGTATTTTTACATTTTTTTTTATTCTGTAGGGTTATTGCGGTCGACGAGTTCGATTCCCGTCACCGAAGAATCCGGCAAACATCTTTTTGAATTGTTCCCGAAAATTTCGGACTGCCGGGCGGATTCGAACTCTAGCCTTGTCTTGAAAAGTTAAGTCCGGCATTTACCGTGTGGTAAACAAGCCGATGCTTTAACCGCCTGAGCCAAGAAAAGCTCTTGAAAATTCATTGAATTGAATTGTTGAAAGTACATTGATTGGTTGTTTTAAGATTAAAAACATTTACGTTTCTTTACATATTGATAATGTTTTAAAAGTTTATAATGTATGTACTACAATATAACTCGAATTCACATTGGCTACAACCAATCACGTGAGTTTTTTTAACGCTTCAGTAACATCAACGTTAGTCAATACAGTTTCATTATGCATTAAAATCAGCCAATCACAATCTTTTTCTTTCTGCTTCACTTTCCGGTCATATTTAAAACAGGAGTATTGAGATGCAGAACTAAAATATTTATACGATGTAATAATAATTAAAATTAAACGATTTGTAAATAAGTTATGTATGAATTTTATTCGTTATATTAAAAACTATATGTATTATAAAGAAAATTTTGAAATACTTTTATTATTCACTTCAAAGAGTCCTACTTTTATCTAGAAAAAAAAGAAATATGAGGTCGTTCTAAAGTTTTGAAAAATTTAAGTTTTATTCAGTTTTTTCCACAGTTCATAAAATCTGTTAGTTACGAGCTGAAGAACTAAATTTCTTTTACAACGTAATAAACAATGTTCTAAGATATCTTGGAGTAATGAGAGCATGGAATGAAAAACTCTAACTATTAATATCGATAACCGCTGAATGTAATAAAACTGTATTGAACCTATATTAAAACACCAATAATAATTTAATATTGGCAATTGGAGTAATTATGCGAGTAATCAATTCTGATCAAGATAGAATTAAAAATTTTAATTAAAATACCGCGCATTCTAAATGAAACAAATAGAGAAAAGCATTTTATTATTATAAAATCTCTTTCAAAAGTGATAGCCGGAAGCAGTGAAGTATTACAAAACGCAATTTGATTGATTATTGAAATAAAGCGGTAAGAGTCAAAGTGTGCTAACTTGGATTTTTAAAATAGCTTTAAGAATATCAGAATATAAAACTAAAATTACATTTTTATGGTAATAATGTTAAAATTGCATGTAATTTATACCTTTTATTCAAACACTTCCTTATAAAAAAATTTCGAAATTTTGTATTTACGCATATAAATTATTAAGAATTGATGAAATACAAAAAAATATATATGCAAATTATAATAAGTAATGATGCAAGAAAGGCACTAGAGTGTGTACGAAGTGCGCTTAGAACTACCTAGTTTAATAAAAATAATAATTGCTTCTAAAAAATCAGAAAGTCCAATGCTTTCGATGTCAATTTTCATAAAAGCCAAAGTGTGCCTACGATTGTTTTCACCTAAAAAATAATTCATCTAAAAGCAAAACCATAACAAACGGATCATTTTTAGATCACCGAAACACAAAGATTTTTCGTCAAAGGAATAGACATTTAACTAAAATTGCTTTAGAGGAATTCTCGAGAGATTACGAAGTAATTGGATTCTACACAGCGACATTGCACCGCGTTATACTACCTTTTTCCATTATAGAATTTTTAGCACAGAGGAGTGAATGCCCTTGCAACGACCTGTATTCAGCGGATTTTGGCTCACTTGATTTTCTTCGTTTGAAAAAAAAACCGATAAAACGTAAAAAAGGAATCATTACGAATCAATAGAGACAATTTTAAAAGCTGTACAACCAGTAAAACGAAAAATGGTCTTTCAATTTAGTCCTAACCGGCGAAATTGCATAGAACTGAACTCGAAATTAATTTCTTGACAGTCATCGCAAAGAAGAATAATTATTCGTTATACTTTTAGCTTTCTATTTTTTCCCGTCTATTTTAGCCTCGAATTTTAAGTTTTAAAATATTGTTCAACAATCTAAATAGAAATAAATATATTTCATTTATTTCGAATTAGTATTTATGAGACAGAATTATGCTTTACAAATTTATATGTCTTCATGATCTTTTATTAATTGCACTTTGGCGGTAGTTTCAAAAGACGTTTCATTAAAGTCCTTTTTACAAGTGCATGCATACAAATGGAAACGGGTCTTAAAGTCGGAGTTTCAAGTGGGAATTTCGTTACATAAACTCTATTACGAATGCCTTATTCTATAATAATCTACACTTGAAAACTGTCGAGTGCTGACCGTAACTGAAAACTGTTTAACTTCGGAAAGCCGAGGTTGGAGACTTTTGCCCGCACTGAGCCTTACATAATTCCTGTTCACTCTCCTTTTCCCGCCTTTATTCTCCCTATTTGTTAAGGTCAAGTGGTTTCAAGTTTCCTAATTAGATTAGTAGTTTTGATGTTCGAGAGGAAAGGATTATTGAACAGCTCTCTAACAATTGATCACTTTCAATTATTTTTTCGAAAGCTTCGGCAAACTTTTCCGCCTACCACTTGGATAAAATGTCGATAAGTATAACCCGGATATAAAGTTCGTAAAATGTATATCGTTTTACAAAGGCAGAGTAAAAAATGATTTGTGCAAAAAGTTCTCCTTAATAATTAAACGGGCATCCAAAAATTTCTTTTCTCACCCGAGCAATAACCCGACAAAAATCCGTTTAATCAATCTCCTCTAATCCCATTAAATCAATAAATCATTAGTCGGGAGAAAGGGCGGCAGCAAACGTACATTAAAAAAAAGCAGCAGAAATAAATAAAAGCAAAAAGCAAGAAAAAAAAAAGGTTGGGCGCGCGCGCGGCAAAGCACAAAGAGCCGTCATTAATAAGGCTTTCCTCGGTCGCTATCGCGCGAACCGCTTCGAGCGGTCGGCACAACATCGAAACAAGCCCGGAGGGAAAAATCATCCGTGAATTGCCGGTAGTCCCGCGAGCGACCGACGGCGTTAATCTCTCGCGACTGGCGAAATTGCCGCTGAATCGCAAGCTGGCAAAGCACGTCACGATCGGTCTCTCTCTCACTCTCTCTCTCTCTCTCTCTCTATTTCCTTCTTCGTGCCACGTTCGTACGTTCGTACCTCCGTACGTCAGCTGACTTTTCAGAGCGGGAAGAATCCTCTGATTGCATGACTTTATTACCGCGATTGTGGCTGGCCGATAGGCTTGCTTTTTGGTAATCGCTTATCTTTCCTGCTACGTGGGACAATTGCAATTGTTTAATGCAGCTTTCAGGCGATCGCGTGAAAATATTGGATAATAGAGGTGGCGTGTAACACGTTTCTGTGCTGCTGAAAGGAAGAGAGTGGAAGAAATAAATTATAAAATAGGAATTTTTTCTATGTTATCAGAAAGACAATTATAATTATTCTTACAATTTTCATACTTTTAAAAATTGGAAATGTTAATTCCTACGAAATTAATTGTCTAAATTAAATGATGGAGAATTACTATATCAATTAATTTTAATTCACTATATTTATATCAAATACCTTCGTTCAAATAACAGTTAATTTGTAAAATTAAATTATCGTATTGTAGTATAATAAATAATAATACAATGTTAATGTAATATCATTTAAGTTGTATTCAAAAGCTTTGGGATCGTCACATCACATTCAGATATTTATACTTTTATAAACAAGTAAATGCAATATTAGATAAAGTTGCATATAAAAGAATAATGTATAATTTTGTAAGACTAACATAATTCAGAAAAATATTTCGAAACTGCAGTTTTTAACTAAGGAGCTAAGGTGAGTTATGAATATTGTAGGGAATCGAATTTTAAAGTTTGGCAATTCCAAACCATTATATGAAACGACATAAATATTTTTCTCAATTGAAAATACAGTACATCTGGAGAAAACATTACTACGATTTTATTTATTTTAACTTAAATTTATGAGAAATTTATAACTTGATTTTCTTAGGTATTATTCTAATAAACCAGAATGTTTACTATAATGTTTTAGAAGAAGGACAAAGAAAATTTTCTAAATAAAATTTTTCTCGTAGAAGAATAACTTAGCAATATATCTAGCCTCCTTGCAAAATATTTTGGATGAATAAAAATTTAATTCAAACTTGTAATAAAGTTGACCTCAGTCCATTAATTACTAAATTTTTCGAAGGAAAATTCATTTATTTTGATCTCGCGCTAAGTATCTTTGATATAGTACCTACCGCACTTCATAATGTAATTTTCGAAATAAAACGTGTATTTCAAATTTAAATATTATCCCATTTGCATATATTTCTGTCACTCTTTGTTCCGCCCTATTCTTTCGCTCTTTTAATTTAAGGCGCTGCGCTTCCAGAAGTGACTCCTTTATTTTTCTTTTTGTCTCTATCCCTCTATCTCTCTCTTTCCCGTGTAAGAAAGATTTTCCTCTTTTATTAATCTACCTGTTTCTTCTTTCTTCATTATACTTTTGCTTTTGCCTTTTATATTTCCCCCCTCCCATTCCTATCAACTTTTCGCTCTTTTCCTATACACACGAGTTTTCATTTCATGGAATTTTTCTTCAGATTCTCTCTCTCTTTCCCTCGTCCTGTCCTCGTTTAACTGTCCGTTTCTCTTGTACTCTGTATCTCCAGCCACGAGCGCAATTACCTGCATGAACCCCCCGAAGCGAAGAATTTGCTCGCCGCACGAGAATAAGTAGATCAATAAGCCTTTTCTCGTGCTCTTTTTTATTAGACACCGCCGGGCGCCAGGAGGGCTTCACGCAATATATAAGCTCTATTTCGAAGTAACTTCAGATTATGGGTTAACATAAATTGCTATGCTTTCTCGGCGGTCAAGTGAGGATAAGTGTCTCCATTTTTGCGATAAATTGGCTAGCGTGAATGTATAAGGAAGTAATAAATTAGAAAAAAATGAAACGTCCTTCTTGATTCCACGCAATTCTCGGCTTGAGTACTTTCAAGACTTACAGTCTGATCGATAGAGTTATTTGCGGTTTATTCTTCCGTGGGCGAAACTGCTCTTACAAGTTCTTAAAAGCTCATAAAACAATAATACAGATTTAAAAGTGGTCGATAATAAGTTTTTTTTTTATTTAATTAATTGAGTGCAGATATTAGAAACTAAAATTAAAATCGATGTCTCTATTAGCTTTTAAATAAAAATGCCTTCGGATGCAATTATTTCGAACGTGTTATTTAGCGAAATGTGAGTACAAAATTTGCGATAAAATACCAAGGTGAACAATGCTAATCACACTAATAGCCCACGATAATCAAGTATTAAAATCTTAGCAATTTCTGCAGTACTTGAGAAAATCACGTGAACAATAAAGAGCAGGATAGAACGTCTTTCGTGCTTCCACAAAGACAAGGGAAATAATGTAGCAATGTAGATTTGTACTTGGGGCAATATTCAGCAAATAAAATGTACCGACAATGCACTGAATGCACGCCATCCACATTCCTTCTTTCATTCCCCGAATCTGTTCCGCCATTCCACTACATTTTGCTTCCTTTTGTATTTTTTGCTTGTCTGTACTAGTTTCTTTTAATTGAATCAATTTCGTATTTAACCATGCTGTCCTGTTCTGTGATAACGATGAAATGGTTTCCAATATATTGTTATACGAAAATTTAATTCTTCTCATAGTTTACAACAAAAGCTTTTAAGCCCCAATGGGGCTTTAAAAACTCTGCTTTTCAGCGTTGGTTTAACATAGGCTGTAACTTTAAAAGTATAGGTTATAAGTACGTACTTTTAGAGTCGTTAAACTAATTTGAAAGCTGGCAATAAGTGAAAAGTATTAATGATCTTCAATTATGCAGAAATTTGAATGTTGGAAAGTACAGTAAAAGGTAAAATTCTTTATTCAAACTACAGTGGTTATTATGTAGATATTAAATTCAATTCAACTAATTTTTTTTTTATTTATAGAACTTGTCATGAAATTTAACGATACGACTGTTACTTTTTTAACCCTGCTTGAAATTAATACACTCGAGATACGAGTGAAACAGCATTGAAACGGAGTAATTGCGTATTCATCAGATTTAAAAACACTTTTCAACGTTTTTATAGTAAAGTCTTAATTATGAAAATATTAAATTCGCACGCAGAGAACTCACCAAAGTATCTTTAAAAAGTTTCAAGTATCGTAAAGAAATTAAAGTAAATTCCCGAACTTTATCAATTCAAGGTATATATTCGCCCATTTTAAACAAAGTGAGCATCGGGTTCAAGCGAAATTAAATTTAGCATATACGAATCATAATTCGAAATAAGCCCAGGCCGGCATACCTATCCCATTTCCGACTCGCTCAATCTTCCCCCGGCGTTTCTCGACGTCGTCGGCAGGCGAACACGCGTACAGTCGTACTTCACCGGGGGGCTCTTCCTCGGCTCGGCGAAAACCTGACAAGTACCGGCGCCGTAAAAGCGCGGAGGGGGAGCGTTCTGCGTCAAGGTTTTAAAGTCAGCCGCGGCAAGAGGGAGAGCGAGAGTCTTTGGCGCCGCCGGTTCGTGAACGTTCCTATCAAGATGACGCCGCGCGCGCGCGGCTCTCCCGTTCTTTCGTTGCCGTTATCGCCTCGGCCCGATCAAATCGTTGCGTTTTTCAGCCGGGGGGATCGGCGACGGGGGGACGAGAAAGGAGGGAACGCGCAAGAAAAGCGCGTCGGATCGGGGCGCCGGGGCGCTTTCACTTGCGAACGTCGCTGGAACGAAAGCTACGCGGGTTTTCTCTCGATTTGCTTTCGCTCGTTTTCGCCTGATTTGCTGATTCAATTTCGCTTCTAATTGTTTCGAGGAATTACGCTGTTTTTTTAATTAATATTTATTTCAAGTACTTTTACAAGCTTTGTTTTAATTTTGTTCAATCTTGTAGTTTTAGCTTATATATAAAAATTGATAAATATTTATACCAGTCAATTTTGTAAATGCCCTCTTAAATATTATTTTAATTATCATAACTGTAGATAACTACATTATTAAAATAGGTTTTATTATGTAGATAACTTTATGAATAATAGCTCTCTGAAGTATGACACGGAGAAAAAGTTTATCGGAAAAATTCTAAATTTTTGAAGTAAATTTTTATTATTTTTCCTAGTAATAAACTATCGACATTTTTCCTATAAAATTTCTCTTCGCCGATTTTGAACGAGACCGTTAAAGTATCTTAAATTCTTAGAATGTCTAGAAGAAATCAATTTAATTATTTTTTTCAACTTTCAGAATAAATCTTCTGAATAATTAAATTAATGTATTCTGAGTTTTACGTACTGAAAAACAGATATACGTAACCAGTTTGTGTTCAAAACATGTGTTGAATACGTTGCGTGTAAAAAAATTCGGTATAGGAAATATACGGCAATATCTATTTTGAACAAAAAGTCCTGAAGGATGCAAATCTTCGTTAGATGAAATTTCGCCATCCTAATTCCTGCAATGGCTAGAGCGATATTAATGATCAGAGTCCATCCCTCAACAAACGATTATCGCTGTTGCCACCTTCCTTTAATATTCCTCTTTTACTATTATTGCTGCATTAAGGCTTTTTCTACTTTCCTTTTGGCGCTCGCGTTTTCTTTGCTTTTAGTCTTCCTTCACTTTGCGCCATTTTATTTTACTCCGGCTTCGTCCTTGTCTTTTTATCGCGGCCTGGTATTACGCCTCTCGAAACGTTTCAAGGAGATGAAGGCTTTCTTAAGTTCTTGCAGTAATTGTAAGAGAGCGGCCACAAGCAGCCGGCGGTTAAGATCGTCGGATTCCAAGATATTACAGAGGCTGAGGAAGGGAAGACACGAAAGACGATAAGAGGAATAAAGTTTAAGTTCTATTGTATTTATTAGAATATTAAGTGCTAAATTGTAAATATTAAATGCAAAGCACGAATTTCATTCTAATTGTTCATTTATAAGATGTTCTGTTATCGAGAAAATAAATTTCATTAAAAACAATATTTTTTACGAAGCATTACCCCACTTTACAAGAAAAGCAGATAAAAATGCAGTTGAAAAGTTTACAATGTTCAAAAAGTGTGAGCATTTTCTTAAAGATACGAAGATCAATACCCATCTTACAGGTCCTTGGTCCTCAAATATCAGATCAAGCGAGAAGTATGAGCTTTAACTTGAGGGGTCTTAGAACTCGATAGTTGAGAGTCCTGTCCTTAAAGAATGCCGGAGCCTTTTGTAATTTTATCTCGTCTTCTTTGACCTAAATACTTGCACCTATATTCTTTTTACAACATAATTTTTTTTCATTCCAGTAGTTATTACGCTATTCTGTGCCAGTCGTTTTAAGATATTGAATAATAAGTATAAGTACGTCTATTTAAAAAAATAGTACATTTCGTGTTGGCAAAAAAAGAAGCAAGTGTAAAAAATAGATAATTTAAAAAAAAAACTACCCTTTCAAATTATTTCTATATGTACGTTATTTACATAAACTGTTAAATTAGATATTTCTTAATTTAACATGAAAATTTAAACATGAAAACAACATTACTAATAATTAAATGCTTGTTAATAACTTGATTCGTCAGCGCATTAATCTTTACTAGATTTTAAATTCATTAAGAGAGAGAGAGAGCATGAAATTGAATAGACACAGAATTAAGAATTAAAGAAAGATGCTTTAAACAGCTGGTAATTCGTTTCAGTGATGCGTACTGAAAACGTAATCGACTTACGCTAATAAGCGCCTTTACGTACATTTTATTCGTACCTGCACCGTCCTCTAAAGTCATCAATTTACCAGAAGGACTCCGACTGGCGGTTTACATATATTATTGCTGTGATATGCACTTCATCGCGTTTTGAGCTGGAGATACGTAGTTCTCAGTGTCCGTAGAAGAAAATTAAATTTTATTCCATTTCAATGATTTACTAATTTAACAGATTAAAAAGCTTTTCTTTATTTATTTATAGAGGGGATTAAATATTAAAAGGTATTTGATAAACTGAACGGTTTCAATGGAGTTCTCCAGTAAAAAATTATTATTCAAATAAGATCTGTCACTTAATTAGCCTAAGAGAATTAAATAGCATTTTAATTAAATCGAGGAATTTTAAAAGTCGATTCTTCCAATAGTTATTTTTAACGTGATCGCTGTTTGCGATAATTAAAAATTCATTCTTTATTGTCGCTTTTAAAGATAATTGAGTTTTAATTGAACGGCTTGCTCCAACAAACATGAAAAGGGTAGAGAAAAAATTCGAATTATTAAAGTTAAAGAAAGAGCGTGGCATGAAATTGACATTCCATGTCACGGTTAAATTTTGTTTTCACGTGAGTAATTTTTAAATTGATTTGTTTATTATTCAATTTATTATTGAAATGTTTTCATAAACGGTTACGAACTTCAAACATAATTTCCTTATTTAAGTACGTGCGCAAACAGACTGGTTCTGCTAATGATCCTCAAAGCAATTTTCATAAGGCGAAAATTATTATGTGTTGTTTAATGTACGTTAATGAATATTTCAGAGCTAATTAAAGTTAAATGGCTATTATCAATTACATATTGTATAAACGGAATAACTAGTTAGTGATTGAAACCTGACTGAAACAAAATGCCGACGAACGTTTACACAACACGATTTTAAAATTACGAGTTCAACTCATAAATGTGGAATAAAGATCTACTTTTCTTGAATCATAACGTAAAATTTTATTTGTAATTTTGCAGGAAAAGCAGAAACAATATCTAAGCTCGAATTTTCGCGACAAATCTCGCTGACAATATAAGCATCCCGCGAGTTCACAAGTAATAAAGTCGTTAATAAATGTCGCGCACTTGACACAATTTTCCAAAGGCGACCTCGTAGCTTCCTCCAATTCCAAGACATTCAACAGCTTGGATTTCGCTCCGTCAAACCGGTCGACTCATAAAGGAGAAATTTTCAAAGGGAAAAAAAAACAAAAACTGCCAGAAGAGAGATAGACGCGCCGGGAAAGCGTTTCTCGCGAAAAACGATAGAAATTTTTAGTGCCACCGCCCTGCCTTCGAAAAAAAAGAGGAGAGAGAGTGACGAAAAAAAGGAGAGAAGAAAAACAATCCCCTTGACCCACTCTGCCTCCGCGCGCTCGCCCCTTTTTTTTTCTTATTTAAGACCCTCCGACGCACACAGTGGCTATATATGCATGTACGAATGAGTACATATAATATACGCGGGGTTGCCGCCTCGCTCTTACGCACACAGAGCGCGCATTAAGACCTTTGAAAAATCCTCGCGTTCCGCGTACAATGAGTCCGTGCTCATCTCTCAACTCCGAGGCGGAGCGAGAGAGAGAGGGAGAGAGAGAGAGAGTGAGAGAGAGGGATGGAGGGAGAAGAAATGCATTCTTCGCCGGAAACAGAAGAAGCTTCTCTTCGCGCGTGCACACTGCTCCGGTTCCCTTGCGCCGCTTTGTTTTCGCCCGCGTGAGCGCGGGGGCCACGATTGCGAAAAAAGGCGGCCTTTGGCCCTGGGCCAGAGACGCTCCTGCCTCTCCGCTGCGCGGAAATTTAACGAGTGGGTTAAGAAAATAGCGTTACGTGGAACGAAAACAATAATTTTTGCATTCGCTCTCTCCCTCTCTCTCTCTCCGTCTTGCTTTTTTCCGCCGCTCTCGGCCCGATGTTTTATATTCTCAAACGCGCCGAGTGGGTCAGGACAACATCGGTTTTCGATCGAGGCGCCCTTTTTTTGCTTTCTCGCGAAGCCGCTGCCGCTGGAGGGGATATTGACGTTTGGATAATCTATCGGGGGGATAGGGAAATAATTTTTTGTTTTTACGATTTTCGATTTGCCCCTCTGAATGTTCTTCCGTATTCTTTTTGCTATCCGGAGCTCGGCGGAATCTGCTGTTAAGTTAGTCGGAAAATAGTCTCGTAATCACTGGATGTACGCCTGGAACTTAAATTTCAATGAACTGAGAATTGCACGACTCGATTCCAGAATTGGAGTAAAAATTGGGTTCTTGTAATAATTTTTAAATTATTAAAATTATTATTAATAATAATTAATTATTATTAATAATTTTTAAATTATTCTTTATTTTCTACTTTTTTCATAATACTTTTCTTAAATTACAATCTGAGTACACAAGAGCTCGACGAATAAGCTAAAATAAAGAATTAAATTTATGAAAAATTAAATTATATTTTTCCTAAAATTGGAAAATTTCTGCTCCATTGGTTTTAAATTTCTTAAATTATTTAAAAGTGCATAAAATGAATCCAATAGTATTAGTATTATCTTATAAAAAGGATGTAAGATAAATTTTAAAAGAGTTCATTTGAGTTTTTACATTAAATATTTAAGCTATTAAGAGAATGATTTTAGAGGTACTCTTTCAAGAAATTAACGTAAAAAATTTCAGAAGAGCAAAAGAATTTAGTGGTGAAAAAGATACTTTTATAAAAAGATTATTTACTTTTATAAAAAAAAGTGCGGTTTAAACTGACAACTGAAAGACATAATTTTTTTAATCTGATTTAGCTGCTAAACCTTCCTCAAAGCGAGCTTCAACCTGTGTCAGAGCTCGTAGCATCTCTCAAATTAAAGAGATCACTTTATATCTAGTTAGAAATTTTGCATCCTAAATGTAAGTTAATTAAAAATCATGTGAAGGCACTTTTTAACTTTGAGTATACTTTACATAACTCCCTAGATTCAAGCACTTAATAGAAATTTTCAAGCACTGTTCTGAAGTAGTTAAAAGTATGCAAAAGTCGTGTCTTCTTATACGTTTATATAATTAAATTTAGCTGAATTTTTGCATACCAAATTCATAAAAATTCCAATTAGAAGACAAACAATTAGCAGGAGATTTTTAGCAGGAGGATACTCTAGATAATAAAAGAATCTGGTACTGAAATCCTTCAGTGTAAATATAATCTTGCAAGTAATATATCGTTCATTATTTTGGATACAGGCTCAATTTCGTTTTTAATTCAATTTCCTTACTTGTATTTTCTTTATTTGCAATTTTATTTACCAAATTAATATTAAAAAAATATGACATATTGAAACATCATTGTAACATAAAAAATTAATTAAAATCGTAAATATTTAAATAAAGTATCTGCTCTTGTCCTTTACGATCGAAATAACGTCATTTAAAAAATTTAATTGTACACAACTATAAAAATATTCTTTTACTTGACATTCTTTTAAATGAAAACGCTTCGATGTAATTTCAGAGAGAGAGAGAGAGATTAAAAGAAAGCTGAAGGCAAAAAATCGGCGGTCGATGGAAACTTTCGAGAGAGAGAGAGAGAGAGAAGGCAGGAAAAAAGAAGAACGATAGCAGAAAAATTCTGCGCCTCTGGCAAATCCAAAGGAAATACGCCTGGACTTAACTGGATTTCCGACTCTAAAGAACTCGAAAGTCCTTTTAAGTTCAAATAATCGTATTAGAAATTGAATGTGCGTTTTTGCCCCCCCCCCCCCCCCCTCAACCTCAGCCAAACAAATAGTTAAAGCGCCTCGCGATTATATATCTCAGGTGGCACCGCGAAAAATCGGAATTATGAATCCGAAAAAAGCGCGCGCCGCGGTGCAAACTCAACACGGGACTTGCCGCGAGTTTCGAAGCCAATTTACTTTCGGAAAGCGCGCGGCGCGCTGCAAACTCTGATGGCTTTTCGAAGAAATCCTCTTAGATGGTAACAACTGCCGAGTCTGCCGACATATCCGCGCGTGTGCGTACACACGCGCGCACACACACACACTTTTATAAAATACACTTTTCCACGAGTCAAGCGTAATGTTACAGTCGGTGGCCGCGGTATCCGCGAACATTTTCGCGCATATGCAAATGGAGGTGGGGGATTTCATTTTGCAGTTGATTATTTGCGAAGAGATGCTGAGCCTCTAATCCGCCTGACGTATATAAGCATCTGTACGAGTGTACGTCGGTGTGAGCCCGTCGGTGTGTGCGTTTGTGTGCCTGGGGAAATTCGTGGGGCTGGTCGCGCTTATGCACCTTTAGAAGCTTCGCGAATTTTCGGTGGGTTTCTTCAAATCTGAAATTCGCGAGTATAAGCCTCTCTTCCACTCTGTTTCTCTCTTGGCGCTTTTACGTAATTTTTAGATTTTTCTGTTCGGGCGATTTTCGTTTCGCCGCGGGAGAATTTCGCGAAACAAAGGGTTCAAATTTTATATAATTGCACTTATTATAAATTTTTCTGCGCGCTTTTTTCGAGAGAGAACAATGGGGATCTCGGGTCGCTGCTATCGAGAATTTATATTTGAAAAGATTCATACGATATTAGGACTGCATTTAAAATTAAATCCATTTTTTGCGTTCAAGAGTCTTGACGTATGCCAGTTGTTACTATTTATTTTTACATTTTATTCGACTTTTGAATTCATAAGTGGGTACACTCGAAATATTGGTTAAACTTTTGCTTGAAAATTTATTACCCTTTGATAATTAGATTTTAAAGTATGATTATAAATGTGTACAATTCATGTACAATATCAGGAGTTTCTTAAATGTTTAAATTAAAGGATGAAACTTTCTTATAACGATGTAAAATTATAAAATTGTATACACGAAACTCATTTGCATTTAAAAAATATTGTGAATTGAGAAATGAGATAAAGCTTCCTGAGAATCTGAACTACCAAAAGAGGCTTTTTAAAAATTCTTTTTAAATGCAGATAGATAACTGATGTTCCGGAAAAGAAGGTGATTGAATTTATAACAGTCATACATGTTAATTTTTTGATTCGAACCTTAACCGAGAGTTGAAAAGAGGGATAATTAAAGAAGTTTGGATATCATTAAAATTAGATTATGTTATTTATTGTCAAAACTACTCATCATTCTATAAACAGTAAACATCAGACTCCAGTTTAATAAAGCCTATTTTTACCAGCCTAATCTCGTTTTAATGAGAAACCGTAGCATTTTTCTGGAGCAAAGGTTACAATTTGGCTCCCACCAGTTATCTTATCAGCGAAATGCGTTTCGTTCCTATTTCCCGGGGAGCGAATCGCCCGGAGAGAGAGAGAGAGAGAGAGAAAGTAGCACTCGTCGTCGCGCGCGCAATTTCCGCGCCGCGTACTCAAAGAAAAAGCCTGGCCGCTGCACCGGGAAGGCACGCGTGCTCCCGGCGAACAAATTAAATCAGCGGTTTATCGCATCCTGGCCGCGCGATAAATTATGCAATTAATTAGTCGGGCAATTAAATGCAATCAGATGCCCCGAGGAATTTAGGAGGGCGTAACTCTTGCCCGCCGGGGGCAGCAAAGCGAGGAGCCGGTTAACACGTGCGTGCCCACGACCAATAAGACGCGGCCGGCCCGTTTTTCGCGGATGCGCCCCCCCGAGAGAGAGAGAGAGAGCACGCGCTTAAGGCCGGGGGAAAAGGGGAGCTTTCTTGGAAATATGACGGCGGGCGGCTGCTTTTTTAGTTAAGCAAGAGGCGGGCAGGAAATTGCTGGCTAGGATATGGAGGTTTGGGGAAATGAAGTATTAACGAATGCGGACTGATGGGCATCGATTTTTGGTGCGTGACGTGCGGTCCAAGTTTTTTTTTTTTTTTCATCGTTTTGCTTTCAATCATTTTATAAAGTTTTTTTCGACGGGGCGGAGGCAATTTGTGCCATTTGAAACTTTTAAAGGCATAACGTGCAGTTTTAGTTTTCAAAATAAATATGAGATTAAAAATGCTCGTTGTTTATGTTTCATCGAGCAACTGGAAAGAGGCGGAGCTTAATACGGTATATGTTTAGCAGAAAAATATAGCTGCAGAAAATATTGTGAAGCTTACATCGAAAGTGGAAAATTACAAGAGCGTTAATACTTTTGTATATTTTAAATTTTTTGCGCACTAGTTTTTATGCGTTATTCTACCGGAACATAAAAAGTAAAAAGTCTCAAAATAAAAATGTCAAATAAAAATGAAAGCAAGCTCTCAAAAGTAATTTCAGCATATTTCGCCTTCAACATTTCCTAAAAATGGCAAAAATTAACAAAATATAAAAGTTATCTTGAATATAAAAGTTTGAAAACGCAAGAATAATCCGGCGAAAAAATTATCTCAACAAGAGTTTTTTTTTTTAAATGGCTCGCAGGAAGCGTAAAATGTCTCAATTCATCAGCCCGGAATCATTTGGTAAGAGACGACAAGCCATGAAAATCTAGTCCCCGAATTTGGCAACGCACTTCGCGCTTAGTAAAAGTTTCGACCATTCAAACTTTTTGACTGTCCAGTCGGCCAAGAATAACTCTCCCGCGCAGACATACAAGTCCTCTTGCACATATTCCAGAAAGATATGAGGGTCCCCTGTACATATATATATATATATATATAGGGTGCGAGAGCGAACTAGCCGTTTTACGACTGGCACTGGATAGGAGGGAGAGTCGAGAAGGTAAAAAGAGGTAATCTGTCTGTGACGGCTAAAAGGAAAATGAAAGGGGTCGCGCGAGAGCCTATACCTAATTTTACGCTTCCCCCACACGAACGAATAGCGCCGCCGGACGCAGTAAAACGTGATTAACAATGCGTTAAAGCAGCCCGGCGCGCGGAGCCTCTCGGCTAGATTAAAATGGAGCGCGCGGCGGAGAGAAAAAAAAATTATATATATAGGACTTGTAACTCGGGCCGATCGTAATAAGCGAATGGAGTGGTCAAATGAAATTGGCTCGTTTTTACGAGCCGCGGACGCGCGACCGACGTGTCCACGCATAAAAATCCCCCGTCCGTTAAGGATCGCGGGGGGCCGTTAAATGCTAAACATCATGTTAATGGGGGAGTAAGAGGGCGGCGTTCTTCGCATAAATCGCTGTCATTCGGTGAGATGTAAGTGCTTCGATTTTTTTTCTCCTTTTTCCTCTCTCTCTTTCTCGTTCTACTTTACTAAAAAGCATAGACGGCGGCTTTGTTTGCCCGGGAAAACGAGGTGACCCGAACTTTTTAATTTTCTATTCGCATTAAATTTTTTTTCAGCCGATCGAACTTTAAAACGCTCTCTCAGCTTTCTCCTTTTAGTTCCCTTTCTCATTTGTTTCTACCGTCTGGATTTTTTTTATTTCTAGTTTATTCCATGTATACAAATGAATTTATCAAATATTTATATTCGCATATTAGAAAGAACCTTGTTACGAGTTTTGGAGAAAACGAGATTTCTTTTACTGCTGTGCTGTTTAATTTAAATTGTATTTTTTTTTCATACATATTGGAAAAGGTAAAAAATTGAAATTTCAATTTTGGTTTTATAACGCGGACCAGAATTTAATAGGGTAGAGGAATTTTTTTTCATTCTGAGAGATATAAAACTGTATTTACTCTGCTGAAATTATTCACGAAGAAAAATAGTGATGTGTCGAAAGTGATTGTGTCGTTCCCAATATTTAATTTTTCAACGTAATTATGTCTTTGTAATAAAATGTAGAATTCGGTTTTAAAATTATTTATTTCACAATGATAATTTCGCAGAAAAATGAGAAATAATGTAATAGTTATTGAATCATAATTAGCTACTACATTAAAAAATACCCATTTTTATAATTTCAATGCTTTTAATGAATTAAAAAAGGAAAATTTTACGAAAATGAACTTTTGATGAAAAGTTACGCAAATTGTCTCAACTTTTTTTTATGTATTACTTAGTGACGTATAAAACTTCGCGAAGCGAAATTTTTTGTCGACCAGTCAAAGATTTTCATATCTGAAAAATTTTCGCGAAATTCAAAAATTTAAAAATCAAAATTTTCCTGCGTCTCTCAAATCCATCGAGAGGGAATTTTCAACTGCAAACGAAAGTCGAGCGAACGGCAATAAAGATCTGTACCGGCTGTAAAAAAACCCTTCATACCCTCCTGTAGTAGACTCGTTTGAATTTTTTTATTGCCCAAGAAGCATACCGTACTTTATCCACGGAAGAATATTTTCAAAAAATAAAATTTTGCAAATCGAAAATTTGATGCTCACAATAAAAAATTGTTGTCGATTATAAAATGTGCTTGGTTGTAACTGATTAGCTTATAGTTATAGTAAAATTTTAGGCTTCAAGAATTTTCTCTGCGAAAGCAGCTCCAATTTACTAATTTTTAGAAATTTACTCTACCTATATGTACTACCTTTTTAATACCGTTAATTAATTAAACCACGTTCAATTAAAATTTCATCTCTGAACGTTTTTATTAGTACAGTCAAGATTTTAATATGCACGAATAAAATTTTATTAAATTTGAAGCATACATTAATTAGAGATTATACGCATTATGAAATTAATATTAATAGCTACCATTATCGATGTTAAATCATTTATAAATCTAATTAATAGAGGTTTCAAGAAAAAAAAGAAGAAAAAGTGATTCCATTTAAATTAATACTGTTCCTCGAAGCTAATTAAACAAAACAAGCGTTTAATAAGCGCTTTTATAATTAAACTATTTTTACTAAGCATTATAATTATTCCAGCGAAAGAACATCGCGTGTAACAATGAATTATTATTTTGTATAAATATTATGAAAAGTAAGTATAATTTAATTTTGTTTTTATACGAAATGGCTGTATTTATTATTTATATTAAATACCGTATTTCTATTAAATACAGGTTTTGATTAACTCATATTAATAAATTTTAATTACCGAAGATTCGACTGCATCATAAGAACAACAACGTACACCTTCGAAAAATCGAAAAAAATTATTTCGAACACTCGATCTTCTCGCTCAAGGAGCAGTGGAAAGAAGCCAAACAATCGCCTCCTGGAGTTTTCATATACTCGTTTCCAGCAGCGGCGTTGCAGTCGTTTGCAAAACCATAAAGTGACTCTATTTCACACCTGATGTAGTTCATGAAAGTATAAGTGGGTATCTCACTGTCCCTCTCCCAGTTGCTTTTGGGGGGAAGCGAGAGAGAGGGAGAGAGAGAGAGAGAAGTCCACTTGGCTGGCGTCGAACCTCGCACGTCCATTGTTTGTCGAGCTTCGTAAGCCGAGAGACCAAAGCAGCTCAGGCGCGGCCACGACTTTCTCTCTCTCTCTCTCTCTCTCTCTCTCTCTCTCTCTCTCTCTCTCTCTCTGTTTGTCGTATAGCGCTAGCGCTCAGGTAACTTATGCAGTAGTAGCGGTCCTGCATGCGTCAGCCGCTCGACGAAATACAGGCGGGATCCGGAGTGGGAGAGAGAGAATGTGAAGGACCAATTCTACTTGGACTGCCTTTGCGCTATCGAAACAACAAAACTTCAGAGCTCCGCGCATACATATATATATAT
>UCOL01002653.1:0-23965 GCA_900474335.1 Ormyrus nitidulus | reverse complement strand
GGGGGGGGGGGGGGGAGTTCGGGAAGCGCTTTTTGCTCATTTGCGAGCGGAGATTTTTTCTGCCGGATCCTTTTGGAGGGAGGACGCTCGCGATTCTTGACATTTTCGGGTGGATTGGATAAGCTCATATTTTTTTTTTTTTTATTTTAAATTTCGCACTGATTTTTTACCCGTTTTTATATTGTGAAAATTGTAAAGTGAAAACGGTGCTTTTTTATGTTCTAGAAAAATATTAAGCCACTTTCAGTCTCGTTTTTCAAAAAATCTACCGTTATTACAAAAGAAACAATTGAAAGGCAAACCCACCTGCGCAAGAAACTGCTCTCTTACCGCAGCGCTTTCATTTTATTAAAGAACTCGAGAGCAAAGCGAACAACAATTCGGCCAGCGAAATTCCTTTATTTATGTGCTAATTAAGCCCATTTCAGACGTGTGCGCGCAACGAGCAACGCCCACAACTCGCTAAATATTAATATGCCTCTCTCTCTCTCAAAGCAGCTCATAATACTCGAAACTCCATCCTAATCCAGGCCAGCTCCAAAGAAACAATTGCCGCATGCAAATAGCGGCGAACACAACGCAGCCTGGCAAAACAGCGAGGTAACTCTCTCCCATTCAGGCTCGGCGATGAGGCGGAATAAACGAGCGGGCTAAAAAGCAGCCGCGGGACAGAACGTGCCCGGAATCTGCTCCTCTCGCGCGAAGTAACGCCCGTTACGTGGACGCGTTGCGCAAATGCACTTGGCGGCGAGTAGCTCTCCCCGCGCGCGCGTCTCGGCTGCTTTCCTTCGTTTTTTTTTTTTTCGGCCGCGGGGGGGCGCGATCGATGCTGATTGCGCGGCCGAGTAAATATTGGACGAGGCGGCCCCCCCGCTGGATTCCGGCAGTTTAAAAGCTCTTTTCTCGCGCGTCGTCTCGCGTTACGAGGAGCGAGCAAACGAGCGCGCGCGCCCGGCGACGAGCGCTGCGCTCAGGAGTCGGGAGGAAGGTATTGATTACGGGATGAATGTGTGCCGCTGTAACGCCGCGGCTGAGATACGTCATCGAATGAGCTTTCAGCGGGGAGTTCAGCAGTTTCAGGCGGGACGTTTCGTTTGAATTTCTGACGGGGAACTGTAATTTAGTTGATTATGGTTGGGAATTTTTAGTTTTTAATCAGCTTGGATAATGTCTGAGATACGTCTAGTCCTGTTGAATTGGAAAATTGTTGATAAATTTTTCGAATTATTTAAAAATAGATTTTGCAAAAGTGCCGCAAAAGCTGTCAATGTAAAATGAACAAGCGAATAAAATTTGAAAAATGAGGTGAAAGGAAAAAGGTGTTTAAGAACGAGATTAATTATTTTGTACGGCAATAAACTCGGATGTCTAGAAGCAATAAAATAAACAGTAAACTTGCCGCGAAAACGACATGTTCATTTCAAGTGGTTACTCTTAAAATATTTTATTGCCCTCCGCGAGTATTACGAAATTCCTGACTGCGATTTTAGAGTTATCACCTAGTTTTGCTCTTACCGTAACTCTCAACAATATGAACGAACAAAATAAACCAGATGTATTTAGAAATTTAAAACAACAGAATTTCCGCGGGAAATTCTCAAAGCTTTTATCTAACGTTTTCAGACTACCAGAGGATCGTTATTACAAACCAACGGAATTTTCTTGCCAATACGGTTAAGTGCCGATTTAATCGCCAAACAGTACAGCAATAATTTAAGGCATCGTGTTTTATGGGACTCTTATCTAAACTCGTTTCTTTAAGTTGAAAGCCCCTTTAACAGCGGGGATGAAAAAATTTTCTAACCCCTCGCTTAAACTTGAAGTTCCTCGTTTTATCGTTAAATCTTAAATTATCTGTTTTAATCCGAAGCCAAAGTATATAAAAGCCGCTGTATTCTCTTTGCTAAAAAATGATAATAGATTTTTAATTCATTGCATTGGGAAAAAGCACTTTTTTATACCGCCTTGAGAAAGCACAGATAAGAAGAGATTGAAAAACTCTGAACTATAAAGTATCAGCGTCGACTGTTTTTTGTGCTTGGGTCGATTAAAGCAAAATAAGGTCTTAAACTTTTATACTTATTTGAAACGAGACGCCAACGCCTTCAGGCCGTCGTATCATTTCGGTAATGGGATCCGTAGCGGCCGAAACACTCACCTGAAACGAAAAAAGAAAATGGGGTGTCATAAAATGTTTCTTGTAATTTTTTATCGGAACGTCAAAGAAATATGCAGTTGAGTGCACAATTATTTTGATGGGAATTTTTTTATGTAAAAAATGCAAGTGCCGCTTGAAAATAAAATCGAAAAATAAATATTTTTTAATAAAGGTAAGGCTTCACGCGCACTAAAATTAATTTTGTTTGCATCGGAAAGTGCAGTTAATTTTCAATGTTTACGCAACAAACTTTTCTGCTATATCAATTTTCATTAAATTTAATTGAAAACTAACATAAAATTATTAAAATTTCAATACAGCACAAAAAAGAAAAAGGCACCTTTACACCTAATATAAACATTCTTCAATTTCTAAAACAAAGAACAACTGCAGTTACTCGTACCAAACTCTTTCAACCAAAAATTAAAAGTTCCCTTCCAATCAAAACCCCCCCCCCCCCCTAAAAAAAAACCCTCGCCCAAACAAGCAGCAGAACCGTCGTCCCTCCTCTGAAATCACAGCCTCGGGCCAAAGCGGCGCGACGACAAGATCGCGATTATCCATCCTCGGCGTCGCTCGTCGCCGGCCGGCGATAATCTCGAGCGATCGGTCAAGCAGAGCGACGCGACGACACGACTCGCGAGCCGTGTAAACGTCGCGGGCGAATCGGTCGCGGCGGCTTTCTCCCGTGTCTTACTTGTGGAGCTGTGCCAGAGCCGCTTGTTTTTCGATCGAGGCGCGAGGCGATTTTGAATGCGCTAAGTTTCTCGGAGGCGTTTGGTTTTTTACGCTGTTTAGAGGCGCGAGGTGGATGAACGATTTTCGTTGGATGCATATCTTTTATAAATCTTAGTAAATTCACGAATAAAAGCAGTATAAAAAATAACACCAAAAACTTAGTGCCTTTTCAGCGGCCGTCTTACTTCTTCGCCGAAGCAACCCCGCGAGCCACGAAAGGCGATCAATCAAAATGAAAAGCGTTGAAAATCACCAGATATATCCGCTCTCCTCCCCCCGAAAAAAGCATCCATCCATACATCTCCTCGTTAGCGGGAAACCTTGAACGATAAGCATCGACCTTCGAGCCGGCGGTTCCGCCTCAAGAAAACCGCCTCGTAACGCGGCCCTAAATCCGCGCGCGGCGCCCAGCCCGCTCAATTAAGGCGGCGTATTAGTGCATCCTGCACGCGATCGAAACCTCCCCCTCCTCCCCCCCGCGGCTGCACACCGCTGCCTTTTTACTCGCGGCTTTCGGCCGCGCGGATAGTATAAAGGCAGTTTGAACGGGGGGCCGGGAAGCTGGACGGGGAGGGGTATTACGAGCGTCGGTTAACGTCTCTGTTTTACGCGGCTGCAAGCTGCGCGGATGGATCCTTGATTTTCCGACGGGGATGATATAAGGCGGCTGGGTTTGCGGTGTGGCTTGCCTGCTTCGGGCAAGGTTTTCAGGCGATTGTTCCACAGGACAGCGTTCTGGAAGGTTGCGGCTGGAATGGCGGAGAATTGAGCGACGATGCGCAACTCGAAGTTAAATATTAGCTCTCGATTTGTTTAAAAAACAAACCAAAAAATTATAAAAAGGGACATCAACCGCCTCGAGAAACAAGTGAGTGTTTTAAAATTCTCCTGGAAATTGCGGGAAAATCGTATAGCACGCTTAAAAAATCCCGATAAGCCATGACCTCACTCGGATGAAATCAATGCTAAAAATATACAAACGACTTTGCTCTCTCAGCTTACTTTAATTGTTTAATTCGCCCGCGCACCTGGGCCTTGCAATCATTCGATTCCCCAGTACTTAGAAACCGCGAGAGACGCTCGAGTGAAAAGGATATCGCCGTGTACGTATATATACGTACAGGCCGGGCTATTTTGCACATGCAAGCGTCTCGAACACGCAAAATACTATTTTACCGGGGAGTAAGCGAGTTGCCTGCAATAACACGTTATTGCTACTCGAGCGCCTCTAATGGCACTTGAAGTACTACAATCAAATAATCATCAGAGAGCACCTACGCACTTTTCAGGATAGCCGCGGGCGGCTCGATTCGTCTTGCGTAACTTGATTCCGACTGAAAGATTGGCAGGTGTACGTGATAATTTTAACAAATCGCTTCTGTTGGTTTTTTTTTCTTTGTTTCGCGAATCTCGTTATTTCAATTTGTTTGTTCCAAATTTAGCATTTATGTCGTTTTTTTTAAATTCATTTATATATGTGATGGCAAAAAATTCTAAAAGATAAAATAAACGTAAAATATTTTTCGAAAAAATGGAGAACAACATTGACTTAAAAAATGTTTTACGATTGGAAGATTGTTTTAAAATAATGTTTTTAAAAAAAATAGCAAAGTATTTAAAACGTGCTTTTTAATTGCAATGTAAATCGCCCAAAAGTCAAATTGCAAAAACAATCCAGTTTCATCCAGCGAACCGTCCTATTAAGCTCGTACGACTAATGTCCTAACGAGTTACGCCGCGGCAAAACTGCCGGCAACATTCCAGCGCGCAATTTCAAGTCCAATGTCACCCGACGTCGCGCAGCGCCACTGAAAATCGCAAATTATGCCGACCCATTAAGCCCTCAAAATCGCGCGGTCAAGAAGCAGCCTTCATCCTCGATTGTCAAGCCCCGTCGAGGGCCAAGTGAAAAGGAACCGCGAATCCTCCTTCAACGAGATCACTCGAGCGTAAGAGTATATATGTCGCTCTCTCGCACATATCGATCGCCGCGTTTATTATCCCGATCGTCAACGAAAGGATCGCGTCGTTATATATATCGTCGGGGGACTTTTCAGCCGCGAGGCAGACAGTTTCGTTTACGAGGGATTGTATATATCTGAGGCCTCGATAAACAACGGAAGTCGGGGCTGCGCAGCGCATTCCTCGGGCTTTATTCGTTCGCGGAGAAGAAATTCGCGGGATAATGGGGTGCTGCTGAATAACGCGAGTTACCGTATTTCGTTGTTTCCAGGCTGGATGGATGGGGAAATGAATAAGCGATCGAATCTGAAGTATTGAGTGGGGGAAATAGTAACTTGGAAGAGGTACTAATGGTCGGTGATAAATAATTTAAAACTTTTTACGTTTTATCCAACTGATGCAGAAACAACTGAAATATAACACTTATTTATAAAGTTTTGGAACTGTTTTTTCAAAAATAATTTGTCGGCAGATATAGTAAGATGAAAGATAAAATTGCTTGAACGTAAACATCTATCAAAAAGCACGGAGAGCCCTTACATTCTTTAAATTTAATAAATCCACAAAGAGCCCGCTGTTGTTTTTAATATTTTTCCTCGTTAAAGGATTCCTTCACTTCTCAGAAGCAAAAGTAGTTTATGTAAGGCAAGGCAACATGCCATGGACTGATTATACCGACAAGCCCTGGGCATTTCTCTTTTGTGTTATAATTAAAACGAAATAACAAGTTTGATGCTAAAAGCAGAGAGTATGCAAATTATGTAATGAATTTCCAAACAAGATGCGCACCACTCTAATTAAAATTTAAATTCCCTCTTTTGGGTTCCCCCCGACGTCAGCATAAACAACCCCACCCGCGACCAACGTAAACATAAAAAAATGTTCGCGGAACTCGCAAGTCTCGCGAAAGTGCAAAAAAAAAACAAGCGCTAATTTCCCCGTTTGCTTTGCGTCATCAACTCTCTGCGAAAGCCTCGAAAAATCAAAGCCGGAAGTGACGCAGGCCGATCGAGGCGGTCTGCTTCCGCAGTCCGAAATGCACCTCGTCGAATTGTCCGCTCTGGTAATGGCTTTCCGAGTACTTGGCGTCCGTCCAAGCACATCGAGCGCTGCGAGTCCCAAAGTGTCTCTCTCGCGCGCGCGACGCAATTTATTATACCGAGGATGCCGGGCAATCGCACTTATCGCCGATCCATTATTTATCCGGAGGCCTATTTGTTACACGGCGACTCTCGCTTCTTCCTTCCTCCTTTTTTTTGCTTCGCGCGACCATTTTTCACGCCCCGGCTGAGGGCTGCTTCGGTGCCGGGATTCCTTGTAGTTTTATAGCCCGGAGCGTGCTGTGCCTCGGGAATGAGAGATGCGCGGAGGTCAGATTTGTTCGGTTGTACGATTGAAATATTTATGGTCGGCCGCGGTGAGGACGGTGGTAAGGAGAGGCTTTTGAGGGAAGACACGTGAGCGGAGCTTGCTATGGTTTATTTTAAACGATTGTAACCGTATTTTACGGCTTCGAATGGATTTGAAGATTAATAAAAAATGGACGTTTCTGACCTGAAGGCATGTAGGAGAATCTTAAAATTGAATGAATAATAGGCAATCTTTAAAGATAAACAAATAAGGTATTTTCAAACGTACTCAATAAAAGCTGTCTACTTTTACGTTGAAGAACGATTTTCGTAGAAAAAGTGTAGGCCATTAAAAATTTCTTCTTAACTACATTAATTACCCACTTTCAATAGAATTACTCAAAACTGACGTAATTAGGTCCCGCTCGCGAAGAATCGACAGGGCCGCCGTTAAGAGCATCGGACAAGCCGTCGAAACGAAAAATTCGAAAGCGCCGCGAATCCAATTACTCCGACTGCGCTAAAAAGGGGAGCGTCGGGGAAAAAACGTCTTCCTCGACACCGACGACAATTACCCTATTGTTCCGGGCCGCGAAAAGACTCGCGGGAAATAACATCCGAAGCGGCGCCTGCCGTTAACGCCCTTATCGGAAGTGCCGTCAATTTCGGCGACGGCTGCTTTTGCCGAGCTGCTTCCAAGGAGCGAAGATACCGCTCTGTGCGGTATATACTGGTATAAGAATTGTCGCGGAAGGGTTTCGCCGAGAGGAAGGTTCTTGTTTGCTCACGATCCCATCACGAAAGGTGTATGGGATGAATGGTTGTTTTTAGAATAGAGATGCGGAGAAAGAGGTTTTCTTTTTTAATCAAGATGAAGGATCAAGGAAATTTTGGGTGAGTATTTTTTGGAAATTGTAAAAGTGTGCAAAAGTTCGTTAGCAGTGTACTCAAATTAGTGCAGGTGCAAAAGGTTGTTTATAATTTATAATTAAATTTTATTGAGACATGTCACACGATTGTCCTTATTTTGATCTAAAATTAAAATGCTATGACACAATGATGACAAATACTTATTGTTATCTCTTTGCCTATTAATCGATTGATTTCCTAAGAATAGTTACTAAACATTTATTTATAAGATACAAGTCATAAATAGAGGCGATGGAAAAAAAACATAAGATATGAATTATATAAATATATCTTCCTATTTTCACATTCCTTCGCGTTTCTCAAGCAAGAAATGTCGTAAACAGCGAACGAGCAGCGCCTACAACGCAATCCAGTTTTGCAAAAAGCACTTCGAACCACGTCAAACAATGACTAACATCGCACTTTAACTGCAGAAGAACAAAAACGATCAACGACTGAAAGCTATCCCCAAGACCAGATCTAGAATAAAGCGCGTTTATCACCGCGTTCCCGGAACGATTTCCTCGCAATTCTTCCCAACCTCCTTTATACGGCGGCAATGAGAAATGGCAAAAAAATAATAATAATAACCGCTCTCTCCCGCTTACGCGAAATTCGCGGAAATAGAAATCCAGACTCTCCAATTGGCGGAGCGCGCAAATATTCTCGCGCGGCTCCAAGGACGAAGAGCATTCGCATCGTCTTCTCTTCGCTTTGTCGCCGAGTTTTGCACGCCGAGAAAATTAACGTTTTTCTCGCCTCGCGGCCGAAGGCCGATCGTCGTGTGTCCGGCCGACTCTCGACTTTTTCTACTTGAGCGATATGAGCGCGCGGCCAAACTTTCGCGCGTTTTTTTTTGTACTTTTTTGCGGTGGCTTTAATTTCTGGAGCGGGCAATTGACTTTTTTTTAACATTGCGGGATAGCTCGAAAAAGAAGTTTGAGAAGTAAGTGTCGGTTAAATGTGGTAATTGGGATAAAAATTTATTTTTAGCTTGTTGACGTTAATAATGTACGTGACGGATTATCAAGTCTTAATGATAAATAAAATAAAAAATATTATCTGATTATTTACTGTTTATGATTTTTCCTATAATTGATATCCTCTTTATTATCCTTTTTATTTTATGATGAAAATATAAAAGCGGTAGAATTAATTTTTAAGCGAAGCTAAAAAATTCACGGCACTGTTGCTTCTCTCGAAGTTTTTAAAAATTTCAAACTTAAAATAAAATAACTTCTAAATTATTACTAAAAACACCCTTTCATTTATATGACCACATTAATAAGTGCACATCCCAAAAACGCCTACCACCTTCGAAAACCGCACTTCCGCCATGCTTCCACTATACATATATCCCATAACTGCAAAGCAGATTTCATTAGCAACCCTATTAGATCCCATCCTATCTGCTAGCTGCCCCCAAAAGAGCCCCACCCCCGGAATTCCGCCGGCATAATATTGCTCCCACCCCCGCAGCTGGCGCGTCCCTCGGAAAAACCGCAATTCCGTCGGTCTCGTGTTTCTGTCGTTTCGCTCACCCTTTTCCGCCGTGTCCTCTCTCTCTCTCTCTCCTTACCCCCGTTCTCTTATTCATGCGGGAGAGAGGATTCGCTCGGCGAGAATTACCATCGGAGCAGGCCAATTTCGCCGATTTCACCCACGCGGGAGGAGACCGTCCGGAAAAGCGTTATTACGTGTGTAGGCCACACGTAGACGTTCTTATTGAATGGCCGAACGCTATTGGAAAATTCATTTTCTCGGCGCCTCCGACGCGGATGGGATGCTGTGCTGCCTTGGGAGACCGGCTAACGTATTCCGGGGGAGTTTACAAGCTCGAGTGAGGCTTGGAACGGGACAACTAAAACATTCAATGGAAATGGAAGGCGATTTCTGGCTTTTGCTTTCTGGATGTATAAGAAAAAAAAGCTTTTTGGGAAGGAGAAAAGTCACTTGTTTATAAATTTATTTTTTAATACTTTGGTATTTCTAAACTTTATTTTTATCTTCTCTATAGAGTTTACGTTGTCCTATAAAAGATGGCTCTCCTTTAGAACTGAAAAAACATTGGATTTCATTGCAGCTTTATTTCTTGATGAGCAAAAAATAATCGGCTATACTTATTTTTTATTTTATGTGGATTATCAGTTTTTATTTCATTTAGCTTTATAACAATTACTTTTTACGTTTCATTACAATCAATAATTCACTTGTTCGCCACCCTCTTCATTTAAACCAAAAACACCAAGTAAAACAGTACATTCGACAAAAAAACAACAACTACTCCCGAAACAAACTGAAAAAAAGCAATTGAACCTCCAGTTCCCCCACACAAAGCCACTCGAGGGGACACAAACGCATCATCGTTTCGGTCGTATTACCGTCCGAGCACTCGACGCTATTCAATCTCCAGGCCGTCCCCTCCACGATTCCGAGCCAATTTTGCCCGGGCGTCTGTCAACAAACACACCCGCCTGGTGGAAAAACAATATTCGTACGCCAGAAAAGGGCCGGCCGTCGCGGTTCATTTGCCGCGTCTTCCTCGACAAAAAAAAAAGGGGACGCGCCGAGCCAATGGCTTGAAAACGATTACCGGGAGAGGCTCACCACGGCTCACCTGTCGTTCGATATATATATCGGTATATATACCGTTTCGAGGGGGAGAATTGGGGAATTGTCCTGTTCTTTATCGCTTTTTGAGAGCTAAGATGGGCTTCGGAGATTTCGGGGATTATCTGCAGCCCTGAATGGAGTTACCAGCGATTGAAATTTAATGTTTCGTACAAATGTGAATTTATTTTAAATATTAAAGGAGGTTATCGAAGTTGGTAGTATAAAAGAGATATTTATTTTTCCGTTGCGCTAATAATAATTTATAAACAATAATTAAATCGACATTTACTATTTTTTCATCGCGTTACATCAGCACCGCAAAGAGTAAAATACAATTTCGCGCGCGATCGAATTCGCCGAGTGTAATTTCAATTTCCATCGCCTAATTGGTTAGGAAAAAGGCGCGCGATCCAGCTGATTTCGAAACTTCTCCAGTTAGCCCCCGATGGGAATTCAATTTCCCGTTTCTTATCGCGCGGCTGCAACTCTCGCAACAAAAACAGCCCTGCATATACCCGGGGATTAAGGTTCGCGCCGCGGAAACCCGTCAGATTAAGTGGGAATTATCCTCGGAAAGCCCGTTAATGCACACGCATACATGTACGTGCTCGCGATGCCCGGAGCCTCCAGATGGTTTCGATGCTTTCGGGAGAGACTGTTAATTATCGTTTTCGCATCTCCGGGATGTACTGTTCGCCGAACTATTAATTGCTCCGGATGTTCGGCTGTTACTTTTCGCGTTTGCTTGGGCATTAAGCAACTTCGCGGTCCAGTTTGGATAAATCTCTCGTAATCTAGTTTCTCCTTGAATTAGTTATTGAGCTTTACAAAATATCTGCGTCTCGGGCGAATTATGGAGAAATTTAATGAATAATCAAGTTTTTTCTTTTCGTAAAATTATAGTCGGACTCCACGGAAAATTCGTAAAGTTTCCGAGGGATTTAAAATTTTTTTTTAAGGTACGTAATAAAAGTTCACCTCGCATTTTCATAAAACACTTTTGTGCGCCCTCTGCGCCATTGATTTTTTTATCAAAATTTATAGTTTTACTCCAAAATTAAATATTTATTGCATGAAAAAAAAATACAGCGATCTCCGAGTCACGGAAGAAATCCATTCGTATTATTATCCGCAATTAAAATAATATTATCGTTTCCTTCGTTGCACAATCGTTTATAATAAATTCCTTTTTTTTATATCTAAAGGGTATTAAGAAAATCTTTAACAAAATCTATCTTTACTTACACGAAGAGAAATAATTTATTACTTTTTTCTGAGTTTTCCTTTAAATAACAGTTTTGACTAGTTACCTGTACTAAAAATCTTAAGATATATACATCAAAAAAATCCTAAGTTTTCAACTTTCCCTCCTTTTAAATAGGTCAATCCTAAATAAAAGTATTCAACAAAATGTGTCAACTTAATCAACCATAAAATCACATTACAACAACGCCCCAATCATATCCGCCCTTTGATCCCCCGAAAAGACCCAAAAGCGTCAACTCCATTAGACTCCGTCCCAACTCGTCGGCGTCAGCAGCGCGAAACGCGCCAGGCAGCTAAACGAGAGAGATCGCTAAATCAGCCTCGCGGCAAAGCGGCGCCGCTAATTGACTAATTACCGCGAAATGCGGCCGACTCAAAGCGGCCGCGCCGCGTGATCGACGAGCCGAATAATCAGCGCCGAGTCTAGTAAGACGCGTATCGGGAGCTTTGCGAACTCGTTGCGCGCGGCGGGCAAAGCAGCGGGACGAAAGAGGCAACAACGCGCGCGGGACCGATGGCAGGGTCGTCCCCGCGGCGCGCGGCCATCGATTTCCCCCCGGCGATTTATTCCGGCTGTTAGTTTCTTGAGAACGTCTTGCGGGGGGCTTGGGAGGACAAGAGTTTCCTTGTTGCAGGCTTGCGGGAAGGCTTTTGGGAGTTGCGGTGATTTTGTTTTTTTTTTTTTTTTAGGCAGAGGGGCGGATGTTCGTGCTGTGATGAATTGATATTAGTTTTTTGAAGGCTCGGTTTTAAGTTAGTCGAGGATGAAAGAAAACTTGTACGAATGTGTCAAAGTTTGAAGAATTTGAGCTTGAATTGAATTATTTTAATATAGAAAGCATCTATGCAGAGAAATTCGCTGTTAAACAATTTTGCTCGTAAATAAGTTTCTAATAGTAATATCCAAATGAAAAACTTTTCAAAGAGTTTTGAAGAGGCAAATTTTTCTAGAAAATAAATTTTTTTCGAGTATTGAAATACCGATCTTTTATCTATTGTAGTTTTGTAGAAAAAGGTGTAAAAACAAAAGAACCTCCTAAATCTGACACGCAAAATAGTTTAACAAATCTAAAATAACAGACGTACTGATTATCGATTCAAATTTACGGGCTGCTAAATTAATTTACGAAGCAGATAACAATCCGCCGTGCGACGACCAACTATTATTTCGGGCAATACAAGTCACTTCATTAAAATTGTTAAACTCGACCTACTTTCAAAAAGAACCCGACTAAAGCACGTCTAACCAAAGCAAAGTTTCAGCCAAACTTTAATTAAGAAAAACACTACCTCCCGGCAACGGCTCCGCCCCAAAGCCCGTTCGATCAGCGGGGTGTTAAATCATCGCGGGCTCCGCAAGTCCTTGACCGCGCCGCCAAGACGTCCCGCGTCGGCGACGAATTTCTGGAAAAAACGGCCGACAATGGCATACACCGGCGGGCGGGGTGAAACCCTTTGCCCGCGGCGCAATTTCTAGTGATTCGTCGATGGAGCGAATCAGCTCGAGGTGCACGTGCCGGCAGCCGTGTGATTTTACGGTTTCGCCTCGGAGCGAGCGCGGCAGGAGGAGAGACGCGCGCGGCGACGCCGCGGGAAGAATTTTTAGGAGCTCTTGATTCTGCCGGGGAATATCTTCGGGAAATGGGTTCCCGAGGCTGCCGGAATTGCTGATTCGATGGAAATGGGAGGTAGCTCGTTCGGGTTGTTAAGGGAGCGAATGTGGGATGGAAATTCTGGGGAATATTTTGTTATGCGCGCGGAAAGGTAATTTGGGCTATTTTTAGACGAATATCTTTGAAATACAAATATTCGTATTGGCATTGAAGTGTAATAATGTTATCGGTAAAAGTATTATATTGTAGTATCAAAGGTATATACTATTATTTAATATGAAACTTGAGTATACATCCTAAATCTTCTTCAATGCAGTTATTGTTCGTAATATAAATCAGTTACATATTAAAATAATTAACCCACTGACAGTTATTATTATCTGATATTTATGAGTACCAAGCCGAATGCTTATATTATAATGAAAATACCGCTCTGCTTCTGCAAAATTTTCTCCAACCACATATTATATTATCAACTGGTGAAAAGGTAAATCTCTTTATCCAGAACCGTAAACACGAAGAATCACAGTCCCACAACCGACACCTGTTTAGCTGCATCCCCTCGGAGGCGCCATCGGGTCTAAGGACGAAGTGTCAGCGGCGCATTTAGCACGCCGGAAATCTCGAGCAATTTCGAGATCGGCGCTCGCTTGTCCCGTTTGATCAAAGCCTCCCGCGGGCGCCTAATTGTTTCGTTGGAATTGCCAGAGGGCTATTATTAGCTCTCTCCAGTCGGCGGCACGGCCAATTAAATCGTTATGCAACGCGACGCTAATGCAAGCTCTCGTACTTTTGGTTTTCCGAGTGCGCGGGCAGCGTGGGAGATTAGCTGGAGGTTGAGAATTAATTGTCGCTCTCGATGCCGAGGTGGATTAATTGCGGCTGAGAGTTATTGTTTTAAGATGAGCGAGAAAAGCGAGAAGAGAAGCTTTTTTAAGGAATTTTCGTACGTTTTATGAACGTATTCAACTGCGCGAGGTTTTTCTAAGCTGTCAGTTTTGAGTTTGATACAAATAGAAATAGATAGTGGTGAGTAATAATGTAATCAAGTGTACACGTCATTCGGATCTTCGTTCGTGGTAAAAAGTAGATAAAGAATCTATTCATTCGTAACGATCGTTACTTAATGTTTCTATTAAAATACCGTACAATTACTTAGAAAATGTTGATTGACTTATAAATCACCTACAGTTATAAAAAAGAAGTAAACTGTTATTCGTCTTAATTAAGATGGTCTTGAATTAATAACCCACTTTAGAAGGACGAATTCCTCTAAATGAATTTCATGAATTTACAATCTATGTACTCGATAGAAAAAAAAATGATTAATAAATAGAATATCTGACGCTTCCCTTTTGCTTTCGCAATTTTCCAGATATACGAAATTGTTTCTTCTTTTGCAATTTTCTTCTTGAGTAAGAACGCGAATTTGTAATTATTCTCTGTAAATGTACACAGAGAATGCAAGAATGATTTTTCTGAAGAAATTAAAGTAACGCAAAGAGCTTCCTTTTATTGAAATTCAACGTAACTTTGCTGCAATTTTCATTAAAAATTCCCTTTAATCAGACCTTTTGAAGTTAAAGGAAAAATTTTCTCTTTAAAATCAAACTTAGATACTACTCGGGTCAATTTGATAATGTATCACTTTATTTTTTCAACCGAAAAAATGAAAATTGACGATACCCTGTAAAAAACGGTGTAAAAACTAATAAATCATTACCCTTTATTTGAATTCCGCCTCAACGACTGATTTCCTTATTTCTCTCAAATGCATACATACAAAACCGAGCACCAAAGTCCATCTCCCCATTAACTTTCTATCCGCGTCCGCGAGAGGCCGAAAACCTTATAACCCTATAACCTCCGCGTTCCCAAAGTTTCCACGGAAGGCAGCCGCTTCCGGCGGCCGTAAAGCGCATCGTGTCCGATCGCGCGCGGCGCATAACGAAAGCCTCCGATATAAAAAAAAGCAGCCAAAAACGTGGGATTCCGCTGCTTCGTATATACTCTCTCACGCGGACGCGCGCCGCCTAAAATTCCTAAGCTTCCTTTACGTAAGCGGACTTCCTCGACGGCTACAGTCTCTCTGTCCGTCTCTCTTTCGCCCGCTGTATCTCTCCGGCTTTCCCGACCCGCGGCGCTCTATACGTGCCTCGCGCGGCGGAACGCGCGTCCGGCGTAACTGTACGCGCGAGATAATGCGATGACGAATCTATGCGACGATCGTCGCGCGTGTGTCTTTTTTTTTGTCCGCCGCCGAGGTAAGAACGTCAGAGCGCTCTTGAGGCAGTCGAGGTACAATGAGTGCCGGTGCTGATGATGCTGATAGTCTGCTGGGTTAAAAGGTGAAGGAGATAAGTTTTGAGGATTTTTTTAGGGTTATACTGCAGAATCTACGGTAAATAACAGTAGTGTTTAGAGATATATAAAATTTTTTGATTTTTTTTATCTGCGATTAAAAATAAATTTTGAAGTTCATATTACTAATGTTAGAATAATGTAATCCTATTTATTCTTCCAGCTTTTAATTTCATCAGCAGTAAACGTGTACAAAATTTTCGGTACATAAAAATGTATAATAAGCGTTTCAGATTCATATTCATATTCCATATCAATGCATGGACATTTTACCCAGACCAGAAAACTGTGGTAAAATTACGTTAAAAAACGTTACATTATTTAGGCATGGTAGTTGGCCAGAGATTTGGCCAATATTTGGCTATCTAGTGGAATTGGTCAATTTCTGTCCGAAAAATGAAATCAAACTCTACCAAGAAATATTATACAATATTTTATTCATTATTACAGAGCAGGTCATCACAAGATATTATTAAGATTGACGATAATAATATACTTTTATAACAGTAGCATTAATTTTAATCACTGTAATATTGATTTTCTTTCGTCAATAATGATGAGTTTAGAAAATAGTTAGGTCAGAGCCGACGAGTTACACATCTAATTGAGATTTTTTGCGCTTCAAAATAGCTCTTTTACGTATCAGAGAACACTCGCCAATCAATACTCAGTGCATTGCGAATATAATCAGGGCGCAAAACGTACAACACACAGAGTTCAAATGAATGACCAATATAACTAAACCGCGAGCTCGCATATTAAATTAGATGCATTTTTATTTAATGAAATTAACGTTTCAGTTAAAAACGTATATACTCCAGGCGATATCGCGATTCCTATATAATTCACTGGAATTAAAATATTATTTTCTCGCGTTTCTTCCAATAACGGGATTAAAAAAGAGGCTGGAAATATTAATGCACATCTTGATTATTAATCTTTGGTAATGGCGTGTAACAAGTGAAATGTTCGTTTATGCATTTTTCATTCGACCCGTTCGTCATCGGCTAACTACTTTAAAGCAAGTCTTAAAAATAATGACTTGTATTTTCAGTATCTGTCCTCTCTAAGGGTTTTTCAAGCTTACAAACAAATCTTATTTTTACCGCAAAAATAACGATCAGCCCGAAACGTCGGGGAAAAATAAAGATACCCGATCGAATCGGCCCAACGAAATCTCCTTAGAGCCCTTCGGCAATAAACAATTTAGGTCTCGGCTCCTCGAAGACAAGGGAAAGCGGCGCAGCTCGTCGAAGCTCGCGCTCGTAAACAGCTCGGGCGAGCTAATCGAGCTTGGGCCATCACAATAAAGCTGCCGCAGCTGTCCTCGGAGCCGTTACGAGGCTCTCTCTCTCCCTCCGCAGCCTCTCCCTCTGGCGCCCTCGGCGCTTATTAAGCGATATCTCATCGCGTCCTTCGAGTGCGCGGCTGCATGTGTCGCGCGCGCCGCCGGTTTAATCGATAATTGCACTCGCGCCTCCGTGCACGAGAGAGAGAGAGGCGCGCGCGTGGCGGCAAAGAAGGCGAGGAAGACAAGCAAGCGATTTAGCAGCTGCGGAGGGGGTCGGTGAGAGGAGGCTTTGGGGTACGTTTGGATTTCGAGACGAGGTCGGGGGGCTTCTTTGGGAGTCGTTCGGAATGATAAAATTAACGCGTTTAAGTTACGTGTTTTCGCGTGTATTCTAATAATTAAAAGTCGTTAAAAAAGATTTGTTTGACGAGTGACGCTTTGTGGTTCGTTTACGTTATGATAAACCGCTATTGATTTACTGACTCTATATTATCTATGATTTTCGGCGTATTATTGTTGCCGAGTATACAACGTTTATATAAAATACGTTACATAATTTCACGTACGTCGACAAATAATAAATAATAAACTTTTACGATTCCGGCAAGGCTTTTTTCCATCATTCGCTCACTCATAAATTGATCTTGAAACCGCAACGGCCCCGCAGAAGTCAGTCTCCGCTACGTGCATTTCCCGCGTTCAGCATAAATAAAAATTCGCGCGTCACGACCGGCTGACACGTGTATATCCCCGCGCCGAGAGAAGAAAACCCGCTGCGCTGAAACAAAGCCTCGTGAAAAAGCCAGGCGCGCTCCCTTTCATAAAGCCAAGAAACGGCGGCGTTACAATACATAACGTAACGTCCTCTCGCGCGAGCGATCGATCGATCCGCGTTCCCGGCGCAAGTGCGCGACCAAATGAAAACGTTGCACGAGGAGAACTGGAAGCAGCCGAGCCCGAAAATCGCGGGATGTACGTCGCGAGAGAGAGAGAGAGAGAGAGCTTTAGCAACAAGTGAACGAGAGTTTCGGACGGGCGAAAATGTGGGCACCGCCGGAGGACCGGGGATCACCGCGCGTAAATTTGCCCGGCGAATATTGGCGGCTCTCGGATATTCGATTAATATGCGCTGGATGAGATTTATTTGCGAGTGAGGCACTTCGCGATTTTGATATTTTTTTTCGCGGTTTGGTGGTTCTGATTCGTGGTGATGTATCGAAACAATATCGCGAGTTTGGAAAGAACAGGGAGCGCCTTGTGTGCTTGAAATAGTCGGTTAAAAAATGAAGGAAAAAAATTTTTTATGCTTTTAATTGGATTTACGAGAAAGGCACAGAAATAAAAGTCTTTTTAAAATTGTTGCCGCGCATCCAAAATTGATTTGAAATTCAAAATTCAGTTACACGTATTGCACGTATTGTCAATTTTTTACATTTCTATTTTGTTTATTCAATTTCTTGAATAAGCAAACACCAATCTTGATTTTAATTTCAAACTCGAACCTTCAGCAAAATTTTAAAGTTTAAAATTCAAAATTTATTCCGGGCGCGATTTGAAGTTTTCAATTTTTCAAATCCTTTACAAACAAGCTCTTTCCTCCCTCTATTTGCCCGCATCTTAACTTCACTTCGGCGGCTAATTTACTCTTTCGAAAAACCACAAATCCAACGAGTTGCCGCACCGCTGTTTTGACAGAAAACAAGTTCGCAGCCTAACATCGAACCAAAATATATATATATTTCAGTAAATATTTCCGTTGGCACTTTGCGAGAGCGCCAATTTAATACATGATTCACGCTCGTAAAAGGCAAACAGCATAAAATTTAATTAATTCTAAACCCGCGCGAATCCGACGAACTTATCGTCAGACGCGAAAGCTCTCTCTCTCTCGCAAGCACACGTTTCTCGGAGCCACGAGACCTCGCGGCTTTTTCTCGCCGGTCACTCGGCAGCGCACCGAGCCCATTTCCATAACAGCGTTATAGAAACATTAAACGGGCGGCCGGCGAAAGTTGCCGCTTTCAATTAAGCTCGTTATTAAAACGAAATTAGCAGCGTATAATACCCCAATTATTTTCGTATTAAAGCCCAAGAGGAGAGAGCGCTAATCAACTTTTTCGTAGCGCCCCCCTGTAAATCGGCCTAATTAAAACGCCGTTCACAATCTCTCTCTCGCAAAAAAGCTCTCCGAAAGGACAATAATCCTCACGCGCCTCGCTCTTCTATTATTAACCGCCGCGAGTCGCGGGCATTCGAGTTACAGAGACAGAGAGAGAGAGCGCGCGGCTTAATTAATCCGCGAAATACCCTGGCGAGGAGGAGCTCGCGGGCACGGCGATCGATCGAATATATACGGCGGCGATTAAGATTGATGAAAGCGCGCGCGGCCCGCGTCAATTTGAATTGGAAGACAAATTAGCGGCGCCGCCGACGCCAAGCCGCGCGGACGACTATAAATAAACCGCAATCTTCTTGCGGGCCCTCGACGGGAGCTCCAAGATTTATGACGTTTAAATTAAATTATTCTTGTCCCGAGGGGTGGAGTGGGGGGGAGGGGGTGCTTGTAGTGGAGAACCGCCTGTGGTTAGGATTTTTCAAAGGGTATACAAGTTTATTAATGGAGCGGGTAGATTGATTTCGGGCTCCGGTGATTTTAGGGACTGCTGGGATTGGTGCCGGAAGACCCGAACATATGTACGAATATAAGCAGGGCTTTTTTTTCGATCGATCATTTCTCGCGAGTTTGTCGGTAAAGGCGAGAGATGCGTTGGCGCGACGAAATTTTCGTTGCGTTATTGGGGGATCGTTATCAGAGTCTCTAATTAGAGTTTCTTGAGTAAGTTAATCGACGCGAGAATTGTTATTTTTTCAGTAAACGTTTACAACAACAGTTCTCAATTGACAAAGAAAGATTATAGCGACCCAGTCGGCTTTGCAATCTGCAATCGCACAATTTATTCATATCTAACGAGATTCGTATTGACATTTGACACTCTCTGTATTCTCTATTCTCTAATCACTCTCGTATTCTGAGAATCTTGAAAACTATTTTTAGCAATCGTTTTTACTTTCCACGATTTACTTACACGGAATTTGTAAACGAGAAAACTTAAAAAAATATTATTATACACGTTGAGAATATTGATTTTCCAAAATGTATAAATATGGAAAAACCACAAAAGCCCATTCTAATTTTCAATTTCCACCGCTATACACTCCAGCCGTCATCCGAAAAGATCTCGAAAGGAAAAAAAAAAGGCAAGCCAGCTCCCCCCCTTCCTGCAATTACTCCTCGGCGACAAAAAGGGCCGAATTTCCGGCGACAAAAGGCTCCGGAGGCCTCTCGGCGAAAAAGAGCTTTATGACCATCGCGCGTTAAAAGCACTGCCTGCCGGCCGACGTGTGTTATATTCCGCGAACGGCTGATGGTAACCGCAACAACGCGAATGCCGGCTGCAGAGGGGCCTCGAAAGCAAAAATCCATCTCCCCGCGCGCCGAGCGTATAAAGGCTCCCTCCGAGAGAGAGAGAGAGGCCTCTTTGCGCCGCATAAAGAGCCGCGTCGGGAGGGAAAAAGTCGTCGCCTCCTTTTGAAGGACGATTGTTTGTTTTAAACGATCCGCTGCTCCAGAAGAGAGATAGAGAGAGAGAGAGAGTTACAAGGTCTGGCTGCATTGGCCTGTAAGTGTATACAGAGAGGGAAGCGCGCGCCGCGAGAGGCTGAAATCGATGGAAATCGGGGTTGGGGAAAAGCGCGCTCTCTCTCTCTCTCAGCGCCAGAGCCGGCGAGAGAACCAAACTCTCGGGGGCTGAAAATAGCACTTGCTCTCGCGCGTTCTTGGACCTTCAATGCAACACGTACAAGAGACGAGGCAGCCGCCGTTTTTCCGGGGCCGCGAACGACGGAGCTGCGCGAGAGACTCGTTCGGGGCCTGGCGGGGCCTGAGAGGAAGGAGCTTTCGGGCGATCGCTCCGAGAGCGACGCATTTTTTATAAGCTGGGAGGAAGATAGGATTCGGTTGAGAGGGTAAACCTTAAGCAGACGTTATAGGATAATGTTTCTGGAAACATCTCCAGATCCGCAATTACTGATTAAGTAATACGTAATTATTATTATTTTTATCTTTTTTTATTATGGACATTTTCAAGTTATACAGGCTTTAAAAATTAACTTTAACGCGCATTAAACGCGCCTCGGAACTAGGTCGTAAATTAAATTTTACAGGCACAATTATTACCCTGTTATTTTTATCAAAAAGTTAGTTTACATTTTTCTGTCAAGAACGAATGCCATTCGCTTCGACGACAGGACGAGCGAGGAGAGCTTTTTCGTGTTTTCGAATTTTAATTCGATTAAAAGTTAAGCGACGATGAGGTATTGAATTTAAGATCTGATACGACCGAAAGTTCTTGCGGCCGCCAGCGAATCAATAATTAATCGGGTGTTTTTCAAACGACGTCTTAAATACCTCGACAATGCGTTTTAATTTACTCACTTCGGCTATTTAAGGTGAAGCTCGTAATTTATCGAGATCCTTTATGCGCAAAATATTGAACGCGGAATTCGGCGTTGTTCCTTAAAGCGCTGTTTGTGCATGAAGTATATATATACATATATACGGGCGAGATTTTATCTTCCAATGAGTAAACTAGACTATTGTTTAGAGGGCACAAAAGAATGAATTCAAAAACAATTGACCCACTTATTGTTGGGAAAAATATTTATAAAGTAATATAATAAGGCGGAGCTACAATGGACGGTAAATAGAAAAGGTTCGCCATAGTAATATTTTTCTGCGCAATTTTTTGCGCTTTCGTTGCTTTTATAAATATCTTTTATTAATTTTTAACTGAAAGGTCAGTTTAATTTTCTTCCGATACACTTTTTTTCCTTCTTCCGTGGAAAGTTTACTTGAAAAAAAAAGGCTTGAAATCTTTTGATTGTCTTGTCACTTACATAAATATTGGATCAATCTAACTAAATTATTATAAGCATTAGACATCTTATCGTTTTAAAAGAAACAAAGCTGCAAATCTAAAAATATTTTTCTTTTAAATCAATTCCAAAACTGTACAAAAACCATCGACAACTGTTCTTTCCCGCGGAAAAATAACAAAAAATCCCCCACTTTCCAAACTCGCAATATCAAATATTTAATTCCCGTCGTCACAGCCGTTCTCTCTCCGTCTCTCCGATCAATCCAATAAAACAAGAAAGCATACACACACCCGCCGCCTTGCGAAAGAAACGCGCTCCTCTTTTACGAGCCCCGTCCAACTCTCCTCGCGGCCGAAAGCCAGCAGTCGGGCGCGCGACGCGTCTGCCAAGCTCCGCCGCGAACTTTATTTCGAAGCTTCCTTTATCTCGGCGGGGATTTTATGTCCCTCGGCGAGCGGCACGTGCGGGGCGCAACGGGATCTGCTGCGGGGTAGGGGTCAAAGGCGGCGTAATGGAAGTCCATGATCGCGCCCGACGCGCACCTCGTAATTTTCCTCTGTCGCCGTTGTGCGCCGTGCACGGTTGTCGTTACCGAGGAGCTGCCGATAAAAGGCGCGGCGTGAAAAAAAGAGGAAGAGGAAAGCGAGGACGCGCACGCCGGGTTTATAAAGTATGCGCGCCGTGACAAAGAGCGATGAAAAGGAGGATGAAAGGGGGGGGCTTACGCGAAGCGGGTGTAGTTTTCATTGGGGGGCGTTAAGGACGGAGGAATTCGATCAGCGGTGCGTCGCCTCGGGTACAGGGGTTTCCACTTGGGGATTAAAGGGGAGGCTTGGAATTATGCTCGGAGATACAACACTATTATTTTTTAAATCTTTATTGCTTACAGTAACCGTCTTTGGTATATACCTGAAACTTGCTAAAACTTTAAAGACTGTATAAAAGACCGACGAAATATGAGCCTTGCGTATAAGCACTAATTTAAATTCGTATTTTAGAAGAAAGTTTCAATTTGAACAGACAAAATTTTGGGGCTCGAAATAAAATTTGATTTATTCTCGTATACTCATCGCATAATTTTCGTCTGCTTTACAAGTCCCAGCTGGGGGCTCGAAGTTTAGCAAGTTTTAAATTGCTTCAATAAGACTTTCTATGCAAATCTTGTAAAGCAAAACAGCCCTCCATTTAGTAAAGTCTTGCAAGCGCTCTTCTATAAATTTTAATGAAAACGGTTTTGCAAACAATCTACATAAGTGCGCACTCGTTATATTTTCATAAATTTTCACTCGACTTCTTCGACTATTTATTGCGATCAATTCAGCGTCGAAAAATAATGGCCAAAGCTTGAATGATTAACTGGCAGCGCGAACTATGCGGAAAGACATTTTATTAAAAGTTTCTCATTTGCATTTTTGAGCGGAGCGACAGAGGTATTATTTATTCATTAAAAGATAACGCTTCCATTATTTTCTCATTTGAAATGCTCAAGATTTAAATTACAACATCGGTACAATATTTAATGTACACCTGTAACGTCTAATATTTGCGCAGCTCTCTGAATAACTTGATAAAAGTGTGATTTCAATAAGCGTTGCCGGAGAGTTTCGTTTGGACAAATTATTCGAATTATGCAACTTTGGACAGTCGAATGTAATTAAATCGTTATTTCGGTGTCCCGACTGAAAAAATACATCGCATTGTTTTACATCAACATTGTACTCACGTAACTGGCATTCCTTCAAAAACATGAATCACGCTTTATATTTTGAAAGAGCGTCGTATATAAATAAGCGTAGGATTGTAAATATTCAGAAGGAGAATAAAAATAAAACGAAGTTTTTTATACAATTCGACAATAAAAGCGCGATTGAAAAAAATGCCTTTTTTTCAGTATAAAATTTAGAAAAAAAACCAAACAAAAGAACATTAGAATTGACCGGCGATAGTTTAAAAGTAAGTATATCTCCATTTCCAAAGAGAGCGCAGTAATTTCGTTAAAGTAACTCGCTTCCATTCAGCGATCGATTCGAGAGCTATCTTGTAACGAATTCCACGCGGCGCGGACGCGCCGTACAAGCAAAAGACGTGCCTCCTCCCGTTCATTCACTCGATTTTATCTCTTTTTCGTCCCCCTCCCTCGTCGCCGGTGTATAGTAGCAGAGCCCGCGGTGGTATCGTCCGCTAAGCGCACGCGAAACTTTCGCGGCTCCTTTTTTCGCATGACGACATATCGGCAGCGAAGGGTCGGACGACTCTCTCTCCCTCTCTCTCTGGAAGTCTGCCAGCTTTCGGTTCTTCACCTCGTTTAGACGAATGCCGAGGCTGTGCGCGCTCTTTCTCTTGTTTTAATTGAATTTAGCGGGCCGCCAATCAATTTGTCAGACGCGGAAACGGCGGACTCGAAACTATCACTCCGCGAGATTTTTTCTGATGGTGATATAAATCGCCGGCACGCGAGATTAATCGTTAGATTTTCATTAGGTTTCTAGGCTGAGACTTGACCTTCGAGCAGGAGCCAGTTTTAAACTGGCAGAAAGTCGGGCCGTTTCGATGGGAGGGAAAACAATGGAGTAATTGAACTTTTTGCCGTTGGTGAAATATATATTCGCTCGTTCGAGGTGGTTTTTCGGAAAATTAATAGATCGGAATGACCGAATGAAAGGGGGGAAAGAAAGATGACGTACGGCGCGCGGTTTTTCTCGAGAAAAACTTTGGAATAATAATTAATGAACGTATGGCGGGGTCGTTTTTTTTTTTTTTTTTTTTT
>UCOL01002652.1:0-23924 GCA_900474335.1 Ormyrus nitidulus | reverse complement strand
GTACTCCAGTGAAAGGCTTTCAACACAATATGTCGCGAAGAGAAAATTGGTATCGCGAGGAGCCACGCAATACTCCGTTCATGCCTCGATCAAATAGCAATAAGAATTAAGAATAACAATAAGTACACAATTGCTTTGAAAGAACAAGTTAATTTCTGTTAATTAACAGTAATGAAGAGTTGACAAAACAAATAAATGTTGGACCTGCAGAAATGTTTGAATGCAGAATATTCCTTAAAATTTTTACAGAAATACTGTAAGTGTTTCTTATGTAGAAAAAAATGGAAGAAAGTTCAAATGTATTGTGATTGATCACTTAGAAGAACCTATAGCACGTATAAATATATATAGTACGGGCAAAATAAAATACGTACATAAAGATACAACATTAGTCCAAGTATTCAGCGAATTAAAAGACGAAAATGCAGAAAATTTGCGAAACGAACACCTGTCTATTATAGAAAATTTACCTCAAGTTACAAAAAATTGCAATCCAGAATTACTTCATGATGGGCACACCATAGATTTGCGAAAATATGAAGTTTAGTGCAAAGCAAAATCAGAAATGAGGTGCAAAGACCGGCTTTATTTGAGAAAGCCATTTCTGAGATACGCCAGTTTACCATTGACAGCCATTATGTATAATGAAGGTAGTCTATCTGCGGTAATTAATGAAATATTAGTTATTTTGCAAATGAATGCAACGAGATCACTTGTTCGCTCCCTACAATTTTTAAAGTGCAGACGCATATTTTATTACTATGTTTCAGCCAAAATCAAAAGTAAGACTGTTAAATTAGCTTATATTACATCAGAGTATAATGTTAATCTCTATAAGCTCGTTTCTCAAACGTTATAGATATTTTGTATTAGAGAAAGTCAAGAAATGGCCTTTAGCACATGTACTAGTAATTGACTAATCTTGGGCGTTTATTCATTCCATTTTATTTGAATGGAATGCAATAAATATAACACAATATTTAGAACTAATGTATGACTACTGCATAAAGGATAAAAACCCATTGAAGGATGGAGAAAATTTAAAGAGTATGAGAAGTTTAAAAAATTCATTAGAATGTATGGCTCTTATTAGCTTGAGCAAAAGTAATAAAGAAATCTTGCTGCAAACTCCTTGGGTACTCTCACTGTACCCGGTCAACTATATCTCGGAGCTTGGACTAATTTGCTAGGGAGCAAGGTAAAAACCACACTACGCCACCTAGCGACCAATCGGACAGGCATCCACAAATTACCCAAGACTCCCTCACTCCCTCCTCTGACGCTTCTATAAAAATACCTACACAACCAATGAACGATGGTTAAAGTTGCGATCCATGTGTTGTATATTATGAACATAAATTTGATAAATTTTATTAATTTGCAAGTAATTTATTGAAAACAAATACTATTCTATTTTTATGAATAGGCTGTCCAATAATTGTGATTACATTTTTATTGTTTAATTAATCAGCGAGAATATTATTTTATTAGGAAAAGTAACAGCCAACTGAATAAAAAAATTTTAATTGAAATGTACAGCCGTTACAATATTACTTTTTCATGATGAAATCAGCTTTTTCTCAATTAATTAAGGTATGGCAAAGGAATTGTTTTGCGAAATCAAAGAAAGAAAAAGAAAGGTAAAAAAACAGTCCTGAGAATTTAATTCCGCATATACAAGCAAATGTACCCGCTCGCGAATTTCCCCATCTCCCTCAATATCCCGAGTTCCTACATTACAGTCCCCGAAGCCAACGGTACGACTGAAACAAAGGCTGTCTTACCCTCCACTTAATCGAGCGTCGCTCCATACTTTTCGATGCGACAATATTCCCTCCCTCGCCCCTCGGCATTAGCGCGTCGATAACTAATTAACATGACAAAGCCAATAAGGAAGAAGTAGCTGGGGCGAGAGGCTAAGGATGAAGCTTACCGATGTGCTTGCTCTCGTTGAAGGCCTCGGGTATCTTCCTGGTGAGCACGGCGTAGACGGTGCAGATGATAATCAAGATTATGGGGTAGGTGAAGGCTATCATGTAGCTCGCGTCGATGTAACTGTTGCAGACGAGGAGGTTGTCCTCGCGGGTCGGGTAGTGATGCATGGCCTTGGCGGGGTCGATCACCATCCAGACGCCGTTTATCAGGATCTGCACGAAGACTAGCATCGAGCAGATTATCAGCTGAGATCGGGGTGAGATGAAGGACGGCCTCTTGGCGCTCTGCTTCCCCGCCCGGAAGATCCGCGAGATCCTGTTTGTCTTGGTTAGGAGGGCCGCGTAGACGACTGTGAAGCAGAAGCCCGCCGCGAACCTGCGAAAGAACGCCCCTCCTGCCAGCTTTAGTCTCTCGAAACCTCTTATCGTTAATGAGATTTAGCAGCCAAGTGCGAGGGCTTTCCTGCACCGGGACGCTATCTCACTGGCATCCGACGAAATATCTTGTTTTCTTTTGCAATTAAATCTTTTCGGATTTAAGTTAATTCGAGTATGCGCGGAGAGCAATTATTATCTACTACTGCGGTACCCGGTGAAGTAGTAAACTTATTATATGTTTAAAAAAATTTTTAAGAGACTCTTTAATTTATTATTCTTATTTAATATTATTTTGATATAAGACTCTGATTCCTTCATTGCATGCAAGTGCAGTATTTGTTTGATAGAATATACCTTTTTTTGCGCTAAATGAGACTCTTTAATTACAAAATAAAATCGAGTTCCGAGACTTCTCTTTAAATCAAAAGGTTTAAAATTACAGAGTTCGTTGAATTTATTCAGCAAGAGATAAATTTTGAAAGCACCAGTAGCGCACTCCATTTTACTGCCTGTATATTATTATTAAGCTTTTTCTCCTACGACTGTCTTACCTCTGTATTCCGCAAACAATATCCGTCGGACGAAGAACAAGTGCGAACGTGACTAAGTAACAAAGAAGAATTCCCGACAATAAAATATACGATAATTCCCTGCCAGAGGCTCGCACTACCGGGGTGTCGTTATGCTTGAGAAAAACCCCGCCCACGAAGAGCGTAACCTGCGAAAACAATTTCCCTGTAATTATTGATTCTCGAGCTCGAGGGAGAAAAAAAAACAAGCCGTCGATGCAGGCGCTAATTTCGTTACCAATATCCCCGTGGACGAGAAAGACATGGCGCCAATCGCCCAGCCGCTCTCCAGTTTTAAAAATTCCTCCGGTATGTCTCGACAGTAGGAATGAGTGTCGTCCGGAACGGTTCCTTCGGGACAATCGATACACTGAGTCTCGTCATCGGGTTTTCGTATCTGTCGGTGGAAGAAAAAAAAATTACTTGCTATCGTCGATTCGTAGTCTATGCATTTCGAATTGGAGCTGAAGGGATGCATATTTTAAAGGCTTCCTCGAGCATTGCCGGCACGAGATTACAAGATAAATGGTGGTAGAAAAATGAAAATACTGCAGCTTTCGTTATCTTTATCTGAGTTATATTTCTTGGTGATGCCTGGGAGTTTAAATGTAGAAAAACGGTTAGAACCTACTTTTTACTGTTTCTATTACTCTTGAAAATTTCAGAAAATTTATTTGTTTAAAAACAGCTGTCGGCTGATAATAATTTAATTTCTTCAGCGAGTTTAGAGAAGTTGGAGAGTTCTTTTTCACTTTATTCCCTTCTATCATAAATTTTCTTAAAGTAGAAAATACTCTTTTTATTTCATTGCCTAGTAGAAAATAATAATTTTTTATGTTTTATATACCGCCCACAAAACGAGTGAAACTTACATTTTTATATTATGGTTTTTGCAACTGATAATTAAAACAGTCAAAAAATGTCGTGGCAAATGAAATAAACTGTCAAAAAGTTTTTCAAACTTTTTGCCAGAAGATGCGGACGCCTTTTTCTCGAGATATTCCCAGCCGTTCCAATTTTCTATCTTAAGACCTGATGCTGCTTCAAAAGTCTTAGAGTGTGACAATGTATCAAGACTAACGTAAAAAGTCAAAGAATGATCACAGAAAAACCGACAGCCGCAAAGTGGGTCAGGCTGCAGTTTCAAAAAGTAAATTTTGTAAACTCTCGGCCAGGAAAAGCTCGAGGCAAAAAGTTTCGGAAAATGCAGCATATTTAATGTTTTGTAATCCTCGCAGCCGTATCACCGCTCGACACAAAAGTCTCGTCCCTACAAGAAGTACTTTCTTTCGCGGAGAAAGAAATCTACACGTTCGTCTGCTCGGAGCTTGAAAAAAAAAAGAAAGAGAACAGAAGCGAGAGAGGCGAAAAAAAGGAGCCGGAGAAAAAAAGGAAAAAGTCGGAGCGATGGAGTTTCACCGTTTCGTGGTTGATTACGAGTAACAAAAGGAGGTAGTCGATGAAACTCGAAGAGCTCCAGAAGGGAATCGAGAAAGAAAAGGGAGGACGAAAGAGGCTCCATCGACGCCCCGGTCTCTCTTTCCCCGGTCTCCCTCTTCCGCTCATTCACCCGGTCTCGTTTTTGTCTTTTTGCCACCCCCGCCGGCAGGCAACCCCACTCGACTGCTTGACGACGTTACCGACCTGATATTGAGTACAATTGAAGCAATGCCAGCAGCAGCTCTCGCCTTCGACGTATTTCTTCGCCTGGCCGAGTTCGCAGGGTAACGAGCATACGCTCTCCGGCGGCGGTGGATGCTCCAGTCGGAATTGGACGTCTGCGGACACATTAGAAGCTGTTTTAACGTACAATGTAAAGCGGGAGATTCTTCCATTGTCCTCGGCGGGGAGTTTAAGTGCTTCGCCGACTTAGTCATTAACGCGAGGGGCGAGAAATTCAGAGGCACATTTATTCAATCGTTATTTGACTTTTCATTGAAACAATCTCGAATTCTGATCAATTTTCAGCCTTTGTGGATTGTGGAATCGGGGTACTTTTAGCATTTAATTTGTGAAATTGGACTAATTTCAATTTAAATTCAATTAATAACTGATTAAATTTTTAGTAAATTAAGTATAATGTGCCTCATTCTCAAATTAAAATTGATAATCACCATTATTAATTCTCATATTGTTAGATAATAAAGTGGTGAAAATCAGTTAAATGAAATAAATGAAATCCGCGTTAAATTAGTAAAATTGGTTTCGGAATTAAAAATAAATAAAGGTAAAAATAATAATTCAGAAATAGAACATTAATCTTTGGCACTCTGAATAAATTAGTTTTTTAATTTCGTACTGCATGTTGAGCTTACCTGACATGTTTAGATGAAGCGTTCCCTCTAAATATTTTCCGACACGGATCCATTTGTACTGCCCGGCAGAGACTTGTTTAAAATGAAGAAAATTGTACCTTGCAGGTCCATCTCCGTTATTGTCGAACTTAAAGCTGTCGCTGCTGAGACCTTAAATATTTAAAAGCTTATTAACATTATCGATAATTCCTCAGCAACTTTGCAAAGTATATATTGTAAAATGTTGCGAAGTGAGTGCAAATTTCATCGAGTTTTACCTTGAAAATTAACTTTACGAAGATACTTCAAAAGTTCTTCCCCTTTTGTTGGCTTCATTTCGTCGCATAATCCTACTTTTCCCTGACACAGATCCCTGTGCATGTCGCTGTTAATACAAGATTTAAAAAATTGGGTGAATTATTTACTTCGAGTTGAATTATGAAATATATTAGATTCTAAATAAGGACGTTACCGAAATGCATAGGCAAATGCCATAACAGCATCCGACACGAATTGTAATTGGTTTTCAAAGGCCATTTCACCTTTGGTTAAGCGTTCCTTGGTTGTGCAAAAATTTTCGTATTTGCTATTGTATGGTGTCAACGATGAATTAGGATATCTGCATTTAAAATGATCTTCCCAAAATTCTGAAATTAAAGAACGAAACAAATTTTAATTTAACGGCGTTCTCATATTCTTATGTTACGAATAAAAGAATAAACGAAAAAATTGTCTATTGCAATACAAAGAAATCAAAGTCTACGACCGCCCGTCGCGTCGTAATCTTTTCCTCGGCAAATTTCATATTTCCCGGAAATTTAATCTTTCTATTCCCTGGAAGACAAAAGAAATCATGAAATTTCAATTTGGCCAGCTAAATTAAAACCTCTTTTTTTTCAAATTTACAGCCAGCGCTGTAATAGTAAATAGCAATAAAATCGACCCTCCTCGTATACCTCCTCGCTCGCAATTTTAATCTTGTGATTATTAATTCAAAATACCTCCGGGAGCATGCCATATCTAAGGTACGAATGCCTACCCCGGCATCGGAATCTGAAGAAAGACCAGCACGTAACGAAGTATTCCGCTTTAAAGGTATGCAGACGCAGGTACGTCGAGTCCGTCTCTGCCTGACGGCATTTCATATACGCGGGGCGAATATGCCTCGCGCCGCATCGGCAAGAATTTCCTTCTCCAGTTTCTCTCTCTCTCTCTCCCAGAGTAGTAAAGACTACGGAAGGGTCGCGTGTCTTCTTCAGAGCATCGTGTCACGCTCGCAAAACAGCACACAGTCGCAGACGTTCGAGAGCAATCGGTCTGGGGGAGAGACAGTAACGCGAAACATCATCAGATCGTCGCACGAGTACGTAGAATCGGATTACTCGCGCCAAGGGGAAATATGCTGCTGCGCAGAAATCACCAATGCAAACTCTTTACTTCACCTCTCTCGGCTTTTATCTTTGTTTATTGACGGAAGCTTCCGCTGCGAGGGAATGATTACTTCCGGATACGCTCCGGGACGCGCATAATTTATGTTAATTCGAAGAGCAAACGCTTAGCTAGGAGGAGCTAAGCGGCAATTTTTGTTCAGGAAAGTAAGCTGCTTTTTTATAACTTTCTAGCAAAGTACGAGCTCTGAGACGGCTGCATTATTGAGATATTGCGGCTCGTATATATTTGCTTGCGACTCTCCAGATTGTGCGGGGGAAAAAGAAGTTTCTACTTCCGAATGGTATTAAATCAAAATTTTGCTATTTGAATGCAAAGTGCGAAATTGTTAGAATACCACAGTGCATCCCTTGAAACAGCTGCATCAACGGTTCCAAAAGTATTTTTGTCCGAACATCTGCTTTAAGCCGCGAGCACACCGCAAATACTGTCTGCTGTTCAATTAGTCCGTACGTCAAGCTAATTAGTGAAAAAATTGGTTAATGAAATTATTCGACGGATTTTATTCAGTGAATTTTGAAGCAAAAATATATTTGACGTATTTAATTAATTCATCATAATACGTAATAATGAATTAAACTAAAACATATTGATAACGTCATAAAATACGATACGATATTTTAAAAGCGACGTTCGGCTTATTATTGCCCCATATCCGTTTTTTTTTAAATAATTTCTCAACCGTCTGAATTTTTCACGCCTTAGTAAGCCCTGTCAAACTCATCGTCGAAATAATAATCCCCGAAATGATTAAACTTTTATTTTAATAGCTGGAAACTCCGATTTCTGAGTCTCTTTGACGAGACGAAAGCGCAATATTAAAAATGCAACGAGTTTTAGATCAGAAATGAGGAGGAATTTCCTTAAATTAAAAAATTGAGACGGTCGTCGGGATATCCGGGAATTTTCATAATTCAGAGCAAAATCAAATCGTTCGTGCACAATCATCTGGTCTGTGACTCCCCTTCCTCTCGAAAGCGACGAAAGACAGAAAGCATTCGCCCCCCGAAGAGTCGCGCCGAAGAAGGAAAGTAGGAGAAGCGTGAGAGAGCCCTGCGCCACTTTCTTGTAAAAACTCGAGAGGGAGAGAAAGAGAGAGAGAGAGAGAGAGAGAGAGAGAGAGAGAGAGAGAGAGAGAGAGAGCGACGAAAGTCAATAAACCATTGCCAGTGGAAACGGCTTTCGCTCCTGTACCGGATATTAATTAAGGTCGCTTCTAATTACATGCTTCTCGCGATGAGATGTTCAATTAAAACTCGAAGGTCGCGAGGCTCCTTAAAGATTTTTCACCGGAGGCGAGCAAAATCAATAGCTAAGTGCCATTAATATTAAACTTGAACAAATAACTCGAGATTCGTTCGAGCCTCGGTACGTTTTCGATTTTAATTCGCCGGAGTTTTATTAATAAAATTGCTTTCATATTGTTCTTCTTAAATCGCTTCGAGTAAATCTGAAAATTCTTTTATTACGAAGCGTGTTTAATTTGACAAATCAGTTTTATCCATCACTTTTATTGGCATTTAAATTGTTTTTATTGCAGAAAATTTTATACTGTTATATTGGTCTGAAAATTTATTTGCACGGAAAATTATCCTTTATTTATCGTAATAAAAGAACGTTAATCCTTAACGAGTTAGTCCGTATTTGAATAAAACATTGATTGATGTGTGTGAAATTCATAAAAGCTACGCAAACATTTCATTTTACCTTCGCGAATAAGTCTATCGAGTATATGTAGCTTTACATTTTCATTTACGGAAATACCCTTTCACCAATCAAACTGCTTATTCGTTACACAAATAAGCCACTAAGAATTTATTCGCTTTATTTATTCGCCATATAATTCAACACAGGAAACTACAAACAATGGTAAGTCAAAGAAAGGAGCTCTCGGATCAATCAAACTCCGACCCTCCTATCCGGTGGTCACGTTCCACCAATCCCAATGAATATCGTGTTACTTGTTCTCTCCGAGCGTACCATCGCTTGCTTGACACATGCAATAATAACGAGGCATATTAACATAATCGAAATCGTTCTCGCAGAAAGCCCAACTTTCCGCGCTCCCTCCCCGAAATTCCCCCCCGTCAGTAAGAGCTCGTAATAGGATAAAGCGCGGGGAAATTACAGTTCCGTCAGTCACTCACCCACGAACCAGGGGTTCCTCTTGTTGTTCTCGACGGTCAGATTCAAGAAGTACTCCTCGAAGCCCTCGACGGGATTGGCCTGCGGCTGAACGGACAGGGTGCCCTCGACTTCGGCCTCGTTGCCGTCGCTCACCAAGCCCCTGGCGCTCCAGCCGTCGCTGCCGATCCAGGAGAAGGCGCCGGTCGCGTTGCTTCGACGCACGGCCTTCATCAGACCTGCCACCTCCTGGTCCGAGCCGTAAATTATGCAGCCTGAGAACAGCCCGATTTATTCATCTTTATTTATTGCGCGTAACGGATGCAGAAACTTTCGCGACAGTTTAAGCGACACGGAAGCGAAAATTATACGAGGAAGCGTGCCTGCTTCTTATTGTCAGTTCGGGATCTTTTTCTATAGCTTTCTCTCGCGCTCTGTCGCTTCTCAACGTTTTCAGCCACGAAGTTTGGCTTGCGTATAGATAGTTTTAACGAAGCGAGCTTCTCGGAAGCGAGAAGCGTTAAAATTTTAAGCCCGCCGCGATTCCGACGTATCTTTTTCTGTGATTTTTTTAATGCAAAATTTATCGAATTTTTTTGCACTATGATAATCTGAATTTATATTGATTATAAAATCAATATAGTAAATAGGGATCCTTACTTCGAGGAGATGTTGTGCAATCAATTTACGCTGAACTACTTCCAATAAATCACGGTTGACGTGAAAAGTTATATAAAGGTCTCATACTTTATGTATTAATTTTTAAAAAATTTCTGTTGAATATTATATTCAGAACTACTCGTGTAAAAGATTTGACAAAAAATGAGTAGTTCAGTAAAAAAAATTACAAAGTTACTTTTAATCTGGTTTAGATATGTTACCTTAAATATATATATTAGAAAAGTTTCGGTCTTGAGTTGGGAAGAAAGTTTTTACAAATTTCTTTTGTGCTTGCCAAAAGAAATGCAAAAAGTCAATGGCAGTTGATTGTCTTAATGTTGAAGTTTTTTACTGTTATATTTCTTTAAACTGCTCTTTGAAGTTTTTTAGAGCATTCAAAAATTTTCGGTACAAAAAAGTATATAATAATCGCCTTCAAGATTTAAGAAGATTGAAATTTTTAACAATATACAACTTACTTCCCTCACTATTTCAGACTTTCATTTAAGGGTTATAATAATAAGTTTACGGTAACTTCTTTTCATGATATTTTAGAGATAACATTTTCAATTTAAGTTTTAAACTTCAAAACCAAAAAACAATAATATTGATAAACCAGAAGTACAATAAAAAGAAAAGTTCATTAACGGGCTTATTTAAGGTTAAGTCCAAAAGTAAACTTACTGGTCAACTTTATTACCCCTCTGAATCTCCGTTGCATTTGTCATTTTACTAACGTCTTTTTCAGAACAAAAAAAGTTAATAAACAGAGTGCCGAATTTAGGTTTTAACAAATTCTATATCCGCATGTTCCGCTTATTATCCGTAAAAAATACAAGTTCGAAATAAGTCTGGAATTAGTCTCTTGAGAGTTACTTCGAAAGTCTCTATTTTGTGAACATTACGATGGTTTTGTGCCTGGTAAGTCATATATCGCTTTAATACCCTTAAAGGATCTTTCGAGTAAATCATCTTGGAAAGCATTTAACGTTCAACTGACATTGTTTACTTTTAAAAATAATACTCACTTTAAAACTTTTAATACGAAAAGTTTATTTTTAAGGACGCACTTTTAATACAAAAAATGTTGAATTTAGAATTTTCATCCTATTTATAATTTTTAATTTATATTAAAAATTTCAAGCGTTCTTCAAAGTGTAATTAAGTTCTCGTTTTAATAAAGAAACGCATTAAAAATTTCTGAACAAGTTCTTACTTTTTAAAGCACAAACTTTGAAACGAGAAAAATCTTTTCAAGGAACGTTACAAATAACGATATTTTCAAGATCGCTGAAGCAAAAATGTAGATACATCACAAATATCTCTGGATATTAGTGCGCGCATAAGAGTGGGAGTATGTGCCTGTCTCATTATCTGCTTTTGACTTTACTTGTGCGAAGGCATTGCTTATAACGAAAAGAAAGAGCGAGGAAAGTGATAAAAAGAAATAAGCTCAGGAGGGAAAGAAAGAAAATCAGGGGCGGAAAAAGAAAGTAATACAGAAGCAAAGTAAGGGAAAGAAAGTATAGTTAATTATATAAGACAGGAAACGCTTACGGTCTAGCTTAAATGAAGAAAATTAGGTTAAGCAAAAATAAAAGCTAACTTAAAGAAAAAATTAATCAAAGACAAAAAGTCAGGCAAAAATTCGAACTTTTGCTTCATAAGAATAGGTTATAGTTTTCTCATCTTTTAAAGCTCTGCGAATTGATAATTGAAAAGGGGAGTTTTTTTCAATCACCTCTAGCACGGCGTTTTGTTAGCAACTTTTGAACAATGGAATCGTAAACGCTTTCGTCAGCTACTCCCGAATCCTTTACTAGCTTCTCTTTAACAGCAATACATATCTCGTTCTTGGCAAGAAGACCCTCCAGTTCCTCAAAAGCCTAGAACAAAAAACCAGTCGTTCAATGTAACAGGTTGTTCTGAAACGTTTTGCAACTGAAGAGATTCAAATCATGTAAGCATTATCTTAAATTAATATTTCATAGCTACTACGTTTCTCAACGAATGTTTTATGCATTTTAACTTCATTAAATGTTGTTTTTTTTTATTTGTAAAATAATAATTCATTTGTATAGAATTTTTTAATTTTAAAAGATTGCGACAATACATCTTACCTCTTTAAGACGTAACAATGTCAAGAACGATCTGTAAATTACAAGGTTTTAACAGCGTTTCTAATTGTTCAGATTATTCAAATAATCCATTTACAGCTTTGAATACCAAAATGCTACAAATGCAAGGTAGAATAGTTTTCATCATTCGATTACAGTAAATGCCATTTTACATTCGTTAAGCTACTGAATGACTGCAGATGTAAAAGTACAACTACCAATTGAAGCTTTAGGTATGATGTGCGGTTTATATACGTGTCCGTGCAATTAAAATGAATGCCCTTATTAGTATTATTCTTGCACTTGGAGCAAACTGTTTCGGAAAAATTTAATTCTAGTAGAGTAAAAACATTTCTACAGAAAGATTTTTTTAACTAAATAAAAAAAAAAAATCTAAAAAAAAACGTGGCATCGCAAGTTTCCGTGCCGCAAGAAGACAAAAAAACACACTTCCAACTTTCTGCCTTGGAAAGTGGCTCTCGTTCGCAAAGAAAGACAGTCTCCAGAACATATTTTTCAATTACCGAGTTTCGTTATACGCGCGCGTTCTTTCCTCTTCCGCGAGCAAAACAAAGGGGAGACCTTTGTGAATGCGGCGAGCGTCGTCAAACGAGAAAGCCCGCAGCGCGCGCGAACAAGAAACGGTGAAAATAGTGTGCCAGGTGTCGTCTGCGCGTATCCCCGTGGCTTCATCTTCAAGATTATTGTTACGCTTTCAAACGAGTACACGGGTCTCTTTTCCGAGCGGCGTTCTTTGTGCCGTCGCGTTCTCGCGGCTTGTTTTTTTTTTTTTTCGTTCCGAGCCGCGGTCGATCAAAGTCAGCTGTATTGGTAGATTTTCTTCTTTGTGAAAATTTATCTCGGCCGAGCTTTGAAGGAAAGGTCCCCTGAACTGACAACTCATATAAATCGTTATAACGGGAAGAAGAGCCGCGATAAAAGCCGAGCGGGGAGCGAATACAAAGAGCTCCCGCAAAAAAAGAGATTAAATATACGCGAGGAATTAAAGAGATGGCGTTTTCTCGCTGATTGCGTTTCTTCGCTTCGCACCCGGTGGGGGTTGTACCTATTAGAGAAGCTTTTTTTACTTGCATAAAATAAATGCTGCGGCTTTTTTTGAGATTACGAAAATAGAATTGGAGCGGTCTGCAAAATGCACTCTTACTCTACGCGTTTTTTGCTTATGGGATAATTGCATTGGACCAAGAAAATGAACAATTTCGCTGCAGTTTTTTGCCTTTCGTTACGAGGGGAAATGGGGACAAAATTGAAATTTTCATTGGCCTTAGCGAATTTTGACCTTGTTAAATTGAATCAACAATATAAAGTATAATTATTTCTAAAAACACGATGTAATTAATAAATGATTTTTAATTCTTTATTTAAATTATTTAAAAAAACTAATAGTAAGTTACATTGCAACAAGAAGTAAATAATAATGTAATGTCAGTAAATGAATAATAAATATAAATTGTAATTACGCGCAATTAAAACATTAAACATTACATTACGTAAAATAAATTATTTGTAAAATTACCTTCATTCCATAATTGCTCTCTTTGTACACGACTGACACGCACGTCCAGTTCATTACATTACATACAATAACTTATTTATAATATTACCTTTACTCCGTAATTGCTCTCTTCGTACACGACCGACACATACGTCCAGTTCATTTGTTTGATAATCTCGACCATAGCTTTAACCTGATAGTGGTCACTCGGTATAGTGCGAGTGAAATATTCAAAGCGCTGTTTATTGGAAAGTTCCGGGCTCGTCGAGAAAAAGGAGACCTGCAACACAAACATTAAAGTCTTGGTAACTTCCGAAATTTCATGAATATAAAACGCACAGAGTTATACAGTATTTATTGGTGCGAGTTTTTCTTGCTACTTAAACGTAATATGCATGAAAAGCTTCTACTGATAATATAAATTTCAAATCAAAAAGTTTGATCTTCTTTACTTGAATAATTTTTTACTTTGGATTAGCGAGCTCAAGTATTCGAAAGCAGCTTATTTTCTAGTAAAAAAACGTACTAGAGAAACTGAATTCATTAGTTGTCGTCTACATTTTTAATTGGAAATGAGAGTTTGGAAGAAAAAAACACAATTAAAAAAGCACAATTAAAGTGCTAATTAATTACATTTAGCTATTGTAACTTGTACTTTTCAATTAAAGCTTCATATATTTTTACAGAATGCAGTGGAAAATTTTTTTTCAGATTATACTCTCCTTCACGAACATTGCTTATTAAGCAAACAATCTATATTGATTACTCTTCAGAGTATTACAAAAAAAAAAAAATCCAAGCGTCTTTAATAAATGCGCCCTATTTATCGGATTATTGACATCGAATATTCGCTTTATTTGAAGCTCAGAATAACTCGCCGGCTTATCCTAGATTTTATCCTACATTTTTCAAGTGGCATTTCCCGGACAGAAAAAAAATGCCAGGCGGCAGCGAAAAAAGGGGGGCGGAGGAGGGATAAGAACGAGCGGTGTCGGGGCCTTTTCAAAAGCCGTATATTGGACAAAGAGATAGAAAGAATGCGATATCGAGCTCGAAGTGTGGGTAGTACAGCGACTCTTCGGGCGCCGCGCGTCGGTAAAACGCTTTACAATTACGAAGCAATCTGGTTGCCGGTAACTTAATCCCCGCATATCCGTGGCGGTAATAATGCGATTACTTGCGCTCGTCGCTCGACATCGGGCCGTTGTCGACGCGCGGCAACGAGTTGGGAGAGACCGCAACGGAAAAGAAAGGCTTTCCCTCTTCCGGCTGCTGTCCCCGTTTTATATAGTGCACGTCCTGTAACCGACTTTCACTGGAGGGAACGCCGGAGGTTTAAGTTTCGGTATTATTTCGTCGTCCGACAAGCGTAATGCCGATTAATTTAATCCTCCACCGTCGACTACGTGGACCTCTCTCTGTTTTACTGAAATTTTTATTATTGCTCCGCCGCGGAAACCCGATTAAGAGGATTACGAAGTCGCGTTTTGCGTGGCGAAAAAGTAGCTTTATCCGCGTGTCTTTATTATTTTCGACCCCGCGGGATTATCGGCTTAATTTTTAAAGAAATAAAACGCTCCGTTTGAACTTTCCCTCTGAATTGGTTATTCGATTTTTGAAATTAAGCTGCAAACTTTCAGAACAGAGCAATAATCTCAGGATTTAAATTTGAGTCTATCATGGATTCGGCGCGGATTTCGTGCATGCGATTACCCGCATTAAAAGTCGACTTTGGATTTAAAGTCGAAATAATATGTACCTCAATGAATTTTACAAACTGAAACGAAGATAAGCTTCAATTCTATATGTACTTGCAAGATTTAAAATTTATTACCATCCAATTTTCAGAGTAAGAGGTATTGGCGGCTTCGACTTTTTATTTTCGGATTTATATCCTGTAAGTGTAATGATCGTAAATTACATTTTTAATATTAAGATATTTAAATGAATATCGGTAGCCGTTACGCGATATTACGCAATACTCGCGGGAGCTCATAAAAATCTTATGAAGCTCTACTCGTCGTAAGGCAGGCCAGGCGCGCAAAATGTAAATGAATATTTTTACGTAATTTATCAGATATGCTCCGTATCAGCAATATACTCTAAAGTGGCGTAAATATTTGACGAGCAAATGGAAATTAAAGACCGAAAGGTATCCATATATTTTATACGATTACGAGTGAAACTAGCTTATCATCCGCCTTAAATAAGTGCCATCCGTAAAATCTTACATCAAGCTGCGCGCGGACTAGGGGAATCCCATTGAATTTCATATAAAGTTTTTAGAGCTCGGCAAAGTAAAATGTAGCAGCGGAGGAAATAGAGGATTTCGAAGAAGTGGAGCCAAGTACCGTAATCTAAGTTTCGATCGGTGTTACCGCTGGACACGAGAAGGGAAAGGCAGCAAGCAGCAGCAGCAGCAGTCGGTTTATGTAGCGAGAAATGAGTTCTTGGGGGTGGGCCCGGCCACTATCCTATACCCGAAGCTACACCGCCGGTTTCACGTTTTATCTTTCAAGTTTTTGTTGCGCCAGCAGCGCGAACGTTTTACAGCCCTCCCCCCTCCTCTCCCTTTCTCTCTCTTCCTTCTCGGATAAGGAAGACAAATATATTTATCATAGTTTGCCAGCCCGACGTCGTTGTTTCACGCGAACGAGGCGCCTTAGCTCGTTTCAGCGCCGAGTTGACAGCTCGTGAAAGCGAGGCCAGGAGGAGCCGTTTCTTTCCGCGTTACGTTCGATGATTGTGGGGGATCGATTTTTCTTCGCTTTGTCGGAGCTGCAAGCGTTTCACCACATCTACGGTATATAGTTTCGTACGTTTTTATTTACTGTACTTCTATCGATTGTCTGCGTCATTTTTTAGAGAGAGTTATGCCTTTTATTTCATTGTTTTGATTTCCGTCAGTTTTTAAGACTCTTGGCTTGAAGAGTGTTTTCAATTAAAATGAAAGGAAAATATGAACGTCGCGGACTAAGGGGTTTAGCTAGGTCAAGAAAATAATAAGGCTAGAAGCAAAATATCTATAAATTAAGAATGCGTCGGAGCAAAAATTTTTCTCTTATCGATTCCTACTTTTAATTATTTTCAAATAAAGAGTATTGTTTTTTTGGTAATATAGTATATATATTAATATTAAGAGCTAATAAATTTAATAATGTTGAGAGAGTGAATCTAGTGTTCTAGAATCTCTGCTGTCAAGATTTTTTATTAATAAAACAAATCAACGCTTCGGCAAATAAAAACTGCCCTTTTCAAGGCAAATAATTATCCTGAGAATTGACATTTAAATTTGATAGTGACAAACATGTATCACTATATATAAAAAAACGTCTTTGATAATATTTTATTGTAATACAATTCTTAATTTCAACTTGTATTGTGCTTTAAAACATTTGTTATTTATTAACTGCTACTCAGCACTCAATTTTTATACAACAACCCAATTATTGTACAGAAATATAAGTTAATAGCTCTTCCAACTGCTAAGCTTTAATTCAGTTTAAATTCTACTATAAAGTTCTCCAGATGCGGGAGAAAGGTATCAGAGATAAATGTGAAAAGAAGAGTAAAAACCTTGGCTCTTATTTCAAGAAACTCGGTTATGCCGGAGGGGTTGTCTACTCGTTTTAAAACGAAAAAATTGCATTAGCCAGCCTTTCTTAATTGAAAATGTTCTACCGGCGACGCGAGAGACCGGAGGACAGCACCGGATGGCCAGAATGTTACTCATGTCTTCGATTAAATACGCTCGCAATTAAAGGCGAGACTCGCTGTCCACCCCTTCGCGCGAGGTGTTTTATCGTCGACAATCGGGAAAGAAAATTGTTTCTGCTAATGGAAAAAAGGGGAAAATAAATATAATTGTGGAAATCCTCTCCCTCGAGTCATTTGGCTTGCAAGACGCGCTACGGTTTTCGGGAATGTTTGGGGTCCTCCGCGGGTTGGCTTGGGGTTCGAGGTAAACGTTCTGTGAAAGCCTGCCTTAAGAACTCGTGGATATCCTCGGGGAGTAGGCTGAAATTCTAGGCGTCCCTTTTTACGTCTCGCCTTGATCACGTTCCCTGCTGCCAGGCGGCCGAGACGAGATCTTAGCGGTAAACGTGAAAAATAACACCGACTTTGAATTGACTTTCGAACGTCCCCCCGAGATGAATAAATTTCTTTTCTAGCGGCGATGTAATCCCTGTAAAATGAAAGCTCCCTACGTCTGCTGAATAAACAAATGCAGCGCTTCCTGTTTGTTATTGATTTAATGCTTCCTTTAAAGTGATGTTAAATTCCACATTGGACACAAATGTTTTCCGACACTTTTTATATTAAATTTTAATTTCAAATTAAAAATGAGAGGGATTGAAAAAAATAATTCTGGGTTAAAATAAAGATATTGTACGTTTCTTAGTAAGAGTTAAAACAAAAATAAAGACCATTTTCCGCAATATTACGATTATTTTTTAATTCAAACATTTCCCAGTTGCTGTTGCAGATTGTTTTTTAATTCAAACATTTCCCAGAATTGAAATAGCTATTAAAAATAAAATAAAATAAAATAAAAATAATAAACAATACTAAAGCATGCATTTCATTTTATAATAAAATTCATCATGAAAACACTAACAGACCCCATTACCTTCAAAGAATCCATTTAACCTTTTATCTTATCGCAAAAAAAAAAGAAAATATATCAATCCCCATTCGGAGACAAGGGCAATAGGGCTCTGCGAAGCCCCGAACAAAGTTACCGGCAAGCATTCTAAGGTAAAAGTAATCGAGGCGCTAGACGTGAAATTCGCGCGCCGACGGGGGAAGCATATCGAACGTTACGCATCCGTAACGACGTCGATGAAAGGAGCGTCGAGTAACGAACTGCGACGATAAGGAACGGTATCCTGCGCCTAAGCCCCTTAAGGAAATTGGTACTTAAATTCCTTCCTTGACCTCATCCGGAAGGATCGCTCGGCGATTTATCCCGCTCGCGCTGCAACCTCGCGCGCCGGAAGCGAGAGCGGCGACTTTTGCAATTACCAGGGGATAGGTATCCAAGACGTGACTCTGAGGTCAAAGTCAACGGGGGATTGCTTTCCTCGTTCTTTGACTACTGAACTTGAGACGTCTACCACTGATTTCTTCTTTCCTCGCGTTTCCTCGGTATTCTTCGAGTCGCGCTGATAAGCGTCCTCTTGCGAGTAAGACTCGTCGCTTCTTCAATTTGTTTTCCTCCTGCGTATATTCAGTCGGATTAAAGAGCGCGACGTGCTGGGAAAACTCTTTATTGCCGCGTTTACGCGCCTTTGCTGTAGCTTTAATTTTAGGAGGGTCGTTTCTTTCTTCGGTTCGCTTCTGATAGAATAATTTGCTGCGTGAGACTTCTCGTTCGCGTAAACTAAGTCAATATAATTTCAGATTTGTAATTGCTTTTACATGGTAAATACATCATGAAAGGTCAGGCAGAATTATTAAGAGTTAAAATTTTTTATTTTGCCGCTGATTCAAAGGAAATTGCAGAGTAAGTTTCATTTTATTCATTGCTTCTAGCTTCATTAACTATCCTTTCAGGAATTAAGAAAGTTTTTTTGATTCCTCTACTGCATTATGCAAATCTATGGAACTTTCAGCATTTACAATCTGGTAAATAATTCTCTTTTTCATTCAAATTACTCTTCTTTCTGTTTTTACACAGCACTTTTTTATAACTGATGTCATATTCATTAGTCATATGAAATCTACCCGTCAGAGTATTAATTGTCAAAGATCCTTACTTACTCATGCATTTCCTTAGTGCTTAATATACTATATAAGCTGAAAGAGTATCCTAATTTACAAATGTTAGAAATACGTAAGAATATTAAAAGCAAAATATTTTTTAAGCGAGAAGAAATTTTTAAAATTTTGAACTTTTTCCATGTCCTATAAATTGCAAAGATTTATAAACGATTTATAAAACGGAAGCACTCTCATTTGACTAATATAACAAAACTACATCGACATTTCAGCGTATCCCAAGCGATTTTCTTATTTCCGTATAGTCCGATCTCGTCCTTTTATAGCCCCTAACGGAAAAAGCTCCGATCACGACGTCCGTTACTCACTCGGAAAATCGTACGTGAGAGATCCGAGAGGTGAAAGGAATTAAGCCCGAATCCCGAAAAAAGAAGATGAAAGAAAAACCTCTCCCATCGGACGCAGAGAATCGGGAGTCCAGAAGCAGATCGCGAGCTAGGAAGATGCGACAGACATATGCCGTGGGACAGACGGCGACTGGTGCGACAAATGCAGTTACAACGGTATCGGCCATGTGCCGCGGTGTCCGACAAATGGAGCGATCAAACGGTATCCAGAGGATGCGGCCCTCTCGCTTGTCAGATTCTGGCCTGAGTATGGTACTCGAATAATCGATTAGACGGATTAAAGTGCGCTTTGAGCCAATCGATCGTTAGAGGTAGGAGGAGCCGGCCGAGGTTAACGCTGGACCGGGGGGACGTATGGAGGAGCCCAGTTTTTGAGCGGATAAAGCTTTGCGTGTACCGTCGGCACCATAAGTTTCTAATGCATCGACGGTTTTAAACAAGTCCCTTTAGCGCTTAATCGCCTTCGAGTGGCTGCATTTTTAAAGCGGGCTCAGACCTGATGCTGCAGAAAATCGCGATTTGCCGAGATCAAGTGCACTCGAGTTTGAGGGCTTAAACATAGCTGCGAGGCTAGGATTGATTATATCGTGTTAATTACAAAGTCTAAGTATTTGTTAGAGGATGTAAAACAAAGCCGGGGTATTTTTAATTGTGGATAAAAATAAAATTTTACTTGGAAATTTGGAGAAACACGTGAATCAGTTGCCTTTGGAATACTGCACTGGTGAATAATTATTCAGTGCAATATAGCAATTATTTCGTACACGTATATATCATGTGTTGAGCTAAATTTGTAAGCACGAATTTTGGTTCCGATTACAGAGTGTCAGCTCTAAAGGGAGTAACCACTGATGGAAGATTGCTTTTACCAAACAGGGTCAGGATAATCTATTTCGAAGTGAAGCATGGCTTTATTACCTTAAAGGCATACTAATCACCATTGGCGTCTGGTTAATCGTTGATTTTGACTACTTATTTTTGCAAAAAAATGTGAAAGGGTGCCCATTGATGTGTATCAAATATAGGAGGCCTAGGTAAACGTACACAACTTCTGTCATTGTTTACAATTTGTCGAAATATGAACAATAAAAAAATAATTGATTTAGGGAAGTGCGGCAAAATAAGTTCGTTCTTTGAATAAGTAGAAAAGTCAAGATTTCGGGAAACATGTAGTAGTAAAAATTGAAAATTCGCTCAGCAAACATTTTTTTCTTCGTGCACGTATGTATTTTCATTTGAATATATCAGTTTTTATGTATTCCTGTTATAAACACATTAATTTTACAGATATCATATCAAAATTTCACAGATTGACATTTGGAGTGATTTTTCTTGTTCTACATTTTTTAACTTTTAATACTTTGCTTAATTTATTTTTATAAAAAATATTAAAACAGAGCACTATGTTTACATTCAAACGCCTGAAAGGCGCTATTCAACAAAATTATTTTCGAGGTGACTGCAGAGGAAACGTTTTGGGTGTTTCGCCATTCAAAAAGCACTATTTTTGGCTTCATTTGAATATACGTTTAGCCAGTGTAATAAAAAATTCTTCATGAAAAAAAAACGCCAAAAAATTCTTAAATAAAATTTAATAATACAAAATTTAACAAGTAAATGAAGTAATGAACAAAAAATATTTTCATTTATAAAAAAATATAATTATTTGTTAAACTATTTGTTAAAAATATTTTTCGCCAAAAATTTAATTTTTCAGCTTTCTCGAAGCTCAAAAAACAAGCCGTAATATCCAGCTCAAGATAAAGGAAACATTTGCATGGCGATAAGTTTAAAAATTTGTATAATCTCTACATAATGCAGAGGAGAGTATTGAGAAGAGAACTGCACTGCCGCGTCGTGGAATTTACATAAGGGATATGACGCGCAATCAGCCACTGAAGCGCAGTTATGTTAAGCGCTCCATTAAACGGAGCGCGACTGGGTATAAACTTTTTTTTCACACCGCGTGAATTGCAATATTCGGTACTATAAGCGTCATTTAATCCTTTTTTTTATCCGCCCCCCCTTTTTCTATTTCCTTCTCTTCTTGGAGTGCGGCCATATAGGTATATTCATGTTTGCACGAAGCGTCGAGGGAGATTGCGTTCGAAATCGAATGCGCAATTGCGCGGGATTTTCGGTCGACCTGACACACTAGACCGCCGCAACTATTGCCGCGCTCTGTATTCGTTTACTGCGGAAGTTTTCCAAAAACGATAATGCTACAGTACAATGGCTACGGTTCCTTGCTTCCTTTCACTGCGCCCTATCAAACATATTTTATGTTGAAAGTTCTTTCGGGCGCTTTCTTTTACTTTGCATGTTTTTCGAGGGAGACTCGAGCGTTTTTCATGCAGCGCAACTTCGAAAATGTTTAAAAGGTTGAAATCTCGCACAAATGCGTTTTTAATGATTTCTATGATAGAGTATTTTGCGTCATTTTTACTTTTAGAATTTCTCTTGCTTCACTGTAGGCTGTTCGTTTAACCATCGGCACACTTTAAAACAAATCTTTTCTTTCCTTAGACTTTTTTTGAGGATTTCTATCTAACAAAAGATAGTACATCTACGAAACCTTATCAATGATAGAGAACTTTTTCTTGTGCACAGATATTTACTCAAGGAACTTTTTTCGTTCTTGATTACTTTTTTCCGACTTTGTCTTGTTTCTTTTCCCAAGGTCTCGGACCCAATAATGAAGCACTTTCGTATTTACGTAAAGTGCACTGCGAGAAAAGAAATTCGAAATCGTTTATAGGTCTAGTTATAATATTAGCTTCATTCGTTAATATGGAATTACTTCTTTATTTCCACCTTAATAAGGTTAATCAGACTGCGTTCATTTGCATTGGGATAAATATTTCCTTCGGGATCAATTAAATCCCCTTTCCAATTAAAACGAGATTTACCTTTGCGCAATCCAATAATAGTCTGAAACACGTTTCAACCTTATTGCTTCTTTAATAAACGAAAGGACCATTAAACTGAAATTAATTTCAATAAGAACGTAATAGTTTATTCTTTTTTACACAAGGATGCTATTCTTTCCCTTATCTAAGATTACGCAGCATAAAATTAAATTAAGGAACAAGACAGTACTAGTTATCCGTTAGACGAAAAATTGGAGGGATAATGTGACAATCTATTATACTTTATTCTGACCAGCAATGAACTTCAGTAACAAACGTCAGGCCGCATTTTTTGTCGCGAAATGAGGAAGCCCTCGTGGGAGCAGAGGCAACTAATGAGGATTCCTTTTTACGTCTCAGCCCTACCCCAACATGCTTCGCCGTCCCTATTATACACTCGCTCCTCCGGCTTTATCGCGATTGAGAAATATCTCTATCAAGATTGCTCATTTCGATAGGGCCGGACTCGTCTGCGAAAAAATATCGAAGCATTTTCGTTATCGCCCTCGCCGATCGTCATTTTTCCAATTAAAGCAAGAAATGTACTTGGATTTCTCATTCGAATAATCGCTTCCAGAGATAACAGTTTAGAAAAGGGAGGGTAACTTCGCGGCGGACGTCGTTTTTGTAATTTTACTTTCCATATACATTTGCACGAAGGACTACTTTGCACGGGAAGCCAAGATAATCGAAATTTTTAACGAAATTGACGGTGGAGATGTTTTAAAAAATATCTGCCGGAATTAACTAGTTGGCTCGCTCCAGGGAAACGCAGTTACATCATAGCTGCGAGAGGCAGCAGTAGAAGAAATGCGAATGCATTCTATATAGTCCCAAGAAGTCTCGCTATCAAGTGTGCATTCGCAATATTCGAATAGTCCGCTGCTGAATTTTGAGAATGCCGCGAGAAGACGCCTCAGCCTTGTATTCATTTTGATTGATGAGGTGTCGCGATGAAATTTGTTGGCTTCCGTTTTTCTCGCTCTCGCCATTATTGAGAATGGCGTAGAAAATTTCCAGGAATTCGTTTGGGATTTCTTCTTGCGGATGTTTCGCTGTTAAAATTTCAAGGGTATACATATATTTTTAATATATTTAAAGAGAATCTTGGGGTTAATTAAGTGGGTTTGTATTAAACCAGGATGATGAGATATGTCTCCGGTTGAAGGGATTTTAAAAATATTTCATTCAATGTCAAAATTTAGTGAAATTTTGTGATATTATTAAAATAAGATATTGAAAAAATTCATTTAATATAGTATACGAATGTATTCTATATTTACATTAAAAATATTCGTTTTGATACTTGCTGCAAATGTGCATTCTTGAACTTTAATTCTCAGAGCATAGTTGCTGACAAAATTAAACTTAATGTATATAGTGAAAGCTTGTTGCAGTTGACAATGTAAGTTAAGCGACAAGTTTTAATACATGTAATCCAACTTCATGAATAAATTATTATAGTTTCCTACAATTTGTGACTAAAACGTGCTAATAAGAACGTGATTTCACCTTTATTTTACATTTACTTTCATCCTTTCATAAAATTGTATTTTATTTTATAAAAACTTATCGTCATACATAATCTTTTGCCGTCTCTCAGAAAAACAGTCCTCACGTACGGAAATTATTTTCCTCTGAATTCAATCCGCTTATTATAAATAGGTTTTTCCTTTCAGCTTGAATAAAATCTTTTTGAACCGAAAAACCATAGTTTTCATGAGCAGAAGAAATCCTCCTTATTCTTAAGGAGGATCTTTCACGAAATATAGACTATATTTACTAATTTTATATTTCCACTATTTAAGGTTTGATAATGTGATTGGTCATACATGCACTCAGAAAA
>UCOL01002651.1:0-23949 GCA_900474335.1 Ormyrus nitidulus | reverse complement strand
GGGGGGGGGGGGGGGGGGGGGGGGGCAGAGGCTCGCGTGGACCTTTACCTGAGACGCAGCCGCAGCGTTTCATCTTCCGATAGGAGAGAGGCCTCCCGAATTGCTGATGCATCTCCCGCCAGCTACTCGATTAGACGCTCGCCTCGCGTCGATCGCGTTAATTAACTCGGTGTTCGTTCCATTTTTTGGCCCCAGTTTGTTTTTAAAGGTATCCGAGAGAGCTAAGCGGTTTAAAAGCCCGTCGTAAAGTGCACTCGCGATAAAGCCCATTTCATTTTTCGAGCATTAGCTGATAATATAAAAAATTTACTGGCCAACATAACTCTGCGACACTCTGGAAATGAAATGCCGTTAAATTTGAATTCGCGTCCTCGCGCGCAGGGGGCTTTAAAAATATGCGGCATATTTTTTACGCGGATTTTTTTTTTTTCTTTTTTAAATTCCACGGCCGCCGATACTTTTATACGTTTCTGATCAGCGCTACATCGGATCGGCTTGTTTTCGGACGCCAACGATTTTAGTTTATCCTTTATCCAATAAACATTGCAAGTTATCGCCGGGCAATAGCAAACAGAGATAAACAAAAGTCGCCCCTTTTTTTTCAGTAATTTCGGTAACTTTATGCCCCGAAACGCTGTATATACCTCCGACGCAATATGCGATTCAAATCGTATTCCACGGAGAGAAAGAGAGAACAGCTGGCACACGCGAACGTTCTATAAATTCTCATCCGAATTCGTTGCGCGTTTTTCGTTCGCGTATAAATAATATCCCGTGTTTATAAAGGCTCAAATTAAATGTAATATACACAGAATCGTGCTGGGGGAGGGCCGCCCGATAAAAACCAGCTTCTCCTCGCGCCACTCGCGGGTATGGAAAAAAAAAAAGAAAAAAAAAGAAAACACGCCGTTCGGCACGCGAACGTTTCGCGGAATGTAAATTCCGGGCCCGCGAAACTTTGCATCGCGTAAAACTTTCAATCGGCCCGCGAAAAAAAAAGGGCCGACCGAACACGCAACGTCCGGGAGGAAAAAGGGCAATAAACACCGAAACGCGTCGCTCTCATCCCCGCTTTTTCAAACAATTCCCCGGCGATGCCAAGCCATTATACCGTTCCGCTGATTAACGCCGGCCGTTCTTTCGCCCCTCCCCCGCGCGAATTATCGCGAACGCGAGGCCGAAAAAAAATGGAGGCTCGAGCGTATTGCGCGCAATACGGCCTGCACCGGTGATCGGAGAAGGTAAATTCTCGGGCGGCGATCGAGGAAGCACACGCGCGAGGCGAGGCCCGTAATTAACCCGTGCGGCTTTAATTACGAGAGCCATTAAACTCTTCTACGTTGGCGCCTCGCCCTTACGGGACACGAGCGTTTTGCAATCGATGCTCTCGCGAGGAAGGTGCCGCCGCGGCGTTTATGTGTATACGCGCGATCGAGGAGTTTTAACGAAGATTGCGCGCCTCGTTTTTAAAGGCTGCCCGCCGCGACGCTTTGCTCGAGTGTGCCGGGAAAGCTTCTTTTTATTTCGACGCTTTGCGAGATTGACGAGGCTGATGCTGCAATTAAGAGCTTTTAATGGTGGATTTTCGAATTTTTAATGGGACGATGGTGAGAAGAGATTTTATATTTTATTTTTGGGAAAAGAGTGGCACTTTAGTTTATTAAAAATTGGTTTTTTACCAAAATAATAGATGTAGTTTATTTGCATTTACTAGACGATGGGTGGATTGTTAACTTTTATCTGAGGAATAAAAGCATACGTGGAATAATTTCAATGGTTTTGATAAACTGAAATCGTGATGCACAGTAAAATTCAATATTTTATAAAGCGACTGCAAAAAAGACGTCGAAAATGTTTATTTCTGAAAAAGTCGACTTCCAAAAATCAAGAGAAAATTCTACCGAATCTTCAACATTTGAAGTCAGTCTGAATTTTCAGAATTCTTTTCTAGAGAATTTTTCAATGTAAAAGGAAATAAAAAAGTTTGTCTGTAACATTTATCAAAGTTAAATAATTCACGAAATCAAAGAGCACTTAAATTGAGCAAACAAAAGCGAAAAGCTCTGCTTATTAAAACGCCTCAGTATTCGTTCTTGTTACCACAGTGACTTTCAACGCTACTCCAATATAAGCTGGAATTCTTTCTTTGTCGAATCGGAAAACTAAAAAAAGCTGCACTTCTACAATTCGCGAGCCAGGGAGAAAAATCGAACTTAACAATTACACCCTCGACCTTCGTAACTCGAAGGCACACTCGAAAATCGCAGGCTCCTCGAAAGAATTCCTTGTGCCTCGGCACGGATCCTTTTATTTCAGTCCAGAGGCTCGATCTTCCCCCCCGTTCCCCGTTCTCGCCCCTTATTTCGCGTGGATATAACGACCTCCTTATTTAGTCACGTCTGATCGAGCCGCCTCTCCTTTACTTATTCAGTCGCTCGCCATTACCACCTCCTTTCTCGTTGGATTGAAGATTTTTCGTCGCAGCTCGCTCTCGGAGCCTTCGTTCCCTACCTTCTTTAAAGGCTTCCGCCGCGCGGGAGACTCCTTCGACAATCAGATTATTTGCCTGAAAATCGAATTCTCGAAGGTGTTTCTTTTTATTCCCCCTCACCTCTCTCGTCACCTCCCTTTCTTTCCTGAAAAAGGCTGGGGGCTGTTGTCGGCGCGAGAGATATGGACGGTTAATCACCGAGACTCGGCGGAGCGGAATAATTTTCTTTTATTTCGCGTTATGGTTGTTCCGTCTCAAAGAGGCGGATTCGAATGGATATTTGTAAAGGGTGTTGATCGGCCGTTAACAGAAGCTTTTCTTCTATTTTTATACAACTGGTAATTGGCGGAGTAGCAATTTTCCTTTTAAATATTCATTTCTTTTATTGATTTAGCGACATTTTGTGCTAGATTATTTGTGTACAAAAATGTGTCTGTCAAGCTAAAACAAAATTTTGCGCACGCGATGCATACATAAAGTTTACCGCGCAACACTGACGTGATGTAAATAGTCTTTAAAAATAGGCGAGCGTAATGCAAAACACAAGACCCCGCTGTAATGAAAACGTCACAGTTTGTCAATTTATTTTACGGCTCAAAAAACGTTCATTATACCCTTTAAAAGCCTACCTACCCAACCTTTGCTTCTGCAGGCAATCCTACAAAATAAGACATTTTTTTCGAATTCACTCTTCTTCGATGCAACCCTCCTCCGCGAAACAATCCAAAAAGGCATCCGAAAGGACAACAATTCCACCGGCGCCCGAATACGTCCCCGCGCCAGGCAAACAGCAGCGCGGCGCGCGACGCGTCTGACCAAACTCGTCTTGCTCCCCTGCACCGGAACCGGGGCGAGTCGGAGGCGTCGGCCGACGCGCTCCGGCAAATTAGCCCCAGGCGAGACTGCACGCGCGCGCCTTCGATTATTGCGCGCAGCCGAGGCGGCAGCCGCTCGAAATTCGATGAGGCACCGGCCCCGCGCGGAGAGGCACGGCTAATTGCTAATTAGCGATGGGCCGCGCCGCTGCTGCTGCTGCCGTTATCTTGCCTGGATTTCCGATGCATTTCGACGCGCGCGCAGATCAAACGAGACGCGCTAACGTCGACGCCGCCAGATTCGATTGACGCGCGGGAGTATAAGGGCGTATCGATTTTGTCGCCCGCGGGCTCGTTCTTTCGAGAAATTTCGGCGAATTCGACGGATCGAATTCAAACTTGTATTCGAAGGAGAAAATTTCGGTTGACAAAATTTGCTAACTTGTAAGTGAAAACTACAGTCGATCCGAGGCAAATTTTTAGTTCGAAGGCACATCGCGCGAAATGAAATTACAGAGTTGGCAAAATTTCGGCGCACTCCGTTCCGACGCACCGAGAATGTAATGAGCATAACTAGTTGTTAACTCGCCTCCCCATCTTCGCACTTAGCGTACTCAAGCCCTATGTTAATAACGACACATCATTAAAGCAACAATTGCAACTATCCGGAATGAAATTACATTTCCGCGCTTGCAATTCCGCCGGAACAGCCGCGTCAACCAGTTATTCATATTAATTAGGTCCTCCAGCGAGCGTTGTACCCTCCATAAACACAGTAATTTCTTTCGCACTCGCCGTAAAGCGGCACTCCCGGAGAGCTCGAAACTAAGCCCGGCGAAGCAAAAAAAAAAAAAAAGACAAAAAAAAACAGTATAATTTACAGCGACGCCCCCGTTTATTCGGGGAATCCTCCTCCCGGCTCTCGGGGACGATAAGCGCTCCGCCGCGGGGAGGAGCCGCGAAATAAACACTCGAATCGAAAGCTTCACGCTTCGGCGCTCGGGAAGAAAGGACGAGTTCAGCTTTCCCGTTTTCCCTCTGGCGGCGCGCGGGCCGCGCGAAAAAGAAAGTCGGCGCGGCGTATTGCTCGGGCGCGACGGTCCATGCGAGCGCGCATAATACTGTCCTTGATAATGCATGCGCATGCATAAATTCTCCTCCCCTCCCAGCGCGCGACGCCGACGTCGAGGGCCTGACGTTATTATACCACCGCCGCCGCGCGGCGAACGGATTCGCACCCCGAGATTTAGACGCGGGGAAAAGGAGTTGTAGAATTTTGATGGGAGAAACTATTTGTATGCCGGGCGGATTCTTGTTTTATGCGGAATTTCGGAGGGACGCCGGTTTATTAGGGGAAAGGAATTATTGATTTTTCATCTTTTAGAATTTATACCAAGTTTTGTAATTTTCTACGTAACGTAGGAGAAAATATTGTAATTCGAGCACATTAAAAGCTTTGCATTCGCAAACACTACACAATTGAACTGACAACGCACTCCACTATTTCATCGATTAGGATGAAATTACATTAAGGGTTTATTTACTCATTAAACACAACTTGTGTAAAAAGGAATTAGCTTGCAAGGTGCTCCTTTTGGTTTTGGATGAAGCAACTTGCTTCAAAGAACTACAAGCGTCATCAAAGAAACTTAAAACCCATCATTGGCTTCATAAACCCGAAAGCCAAAGCGGAAGGTAATCAAGAATCTCTCAGCCTCGCTCCTCCCAAATTAACACCTCTTAGAGCCGCCATTCAATCAAGCAGTCAATCGCGAAAGAAAGGCCGGCCTGACAAAAGGCCTCTTACGTGCCGGCGCGATAAAATTCGCAGCCAGCTCTCTCCCCCCCCGACACTTTCCGTTTTATAGCCGTCCTCCGGCGCTCTCGGTCAAGTCCGAATCCCCCCAATCTGAGCTGCGCGCGGCGGCCCCCTGATCGATTCGGGGCTGTCGCCGCGAATTTTAGCGGCGCGCGGCGGCGGCCTGAATTTACGGCTCGAGGACGCGGCGACGTCGCGCGCGCGCGTCTCAATTACGGCCGCTCCGCGCGCGCGGCCAGTTTATCTTTGGCGCGCGCCTCTCTCTCTCTCTCTCTCCGTTCGAGAGATGACGCACAGCTGCCAGTCATTTCGGCCGGGGCGTCGAGTCGTTTCGAATGAAAACGGAACGCGGCCGCTGATCTTTGGGGACGGACGGCGATTTAATTGAAATGGAATTGACGCTGCGTTGTTTACCGCGGGACAATATGAAGGCTGAATCTTTGGCTTTATTTTGTATGAGCTTGAAAATTATAATATTAGTAATAACAATTGATGGATGAGGTTTTTAGCACGATCGTCCATTACAAGATCATTTTTTTTTTTTGCAGCTTTGATCTCGCCAACGAGAAAGTTGTAAGCTCCGAAAGAAGAAAGTTAAAAAGGAGGCGCAAAAAGACGGAACTCGGGGGAAGAAAAGCGCAGGAGGCGAGCAAAGATCACTCGGGATATATAGAAACACAAAACGATGTTCTCCCGCAGCTGGGCGAAAGAAGAGGAGCCGCGCAGAAGTAGGAGTAGGCGGAAACTTCGCCAGTTTTCAGTACAAGTACAATGAAAAAAAAAAGTCATACATTTTTACTTGACTTTTTTGCGGTTTCGCGTATTATTCTTACGCGTTTAGCAGCTAAATAGTAGTTTTAATTATCATTATGAAAAGCTCAGGAGAGGAAAAAAGTTAATTTAAAAGTTTTCATTATACTTATTTTCGAGAGCAACAAGCGTGCCCCGCATATCTTTTCATCTACAATTACCCCAATTACGTCACAATCGATTATCTATAACTAAAATTCGTATATACTATACATGTATATCTGTATTTTTAATAAAAAATTCTGGCTTGTTTACTGAAAACGAAGAGCGCAAAGGATTATTTTTGAATAATTAATGAATTCCTCGGCGAGTCAGACACGCATCGCGTTTGATTCCCGCGGCGCGCGACTGACGCATTTAATTATACAAATGAAGAGCTCGGAAACTGAAAGCACGAGGCAAAGAAAATTCCCGCAATAAAAATGTTTGCCCGCGCCGCCGCCGCCGCCGCCGCGCGGTAACCTCCGACGAAAGGATCGCGCGCGCAAGTAATTGCACAACTGTACGTCAATTGAAGCGACGTCATTCGCTTAAACGTTCGGCGCTGCCGAGCGACGAGAGCTCGGCCTTTGCAAATCGAAACTTTCATAATTGCCGTCGCCGTTGTCGTCGAAGCCGAGAGAAGGAAAGAAAAAACGCGGGGGGAGAATCGCATCGGAGAAAATTGTGCGCCGTTTACCTTCGGAGGACACGGGACGTAATTTACGAGGGCTGTTAATAAAGCGACGAGCCATCGGCTTTTTGCCCTTTTCCTTCCGGGCGGAGCTGCACACCAGTCCACGCCCTTCGACAATGTTTGCCTCGAGTCGCGCGCGCGGCCGATCGCTCAACGCCGCCACGGCACACTTTCTTTTTCATGCACTGCTCCCTCGGCGAAATATCGCTGTACTTCTTATCTCGCAGCTCGGTCTACGCGGGGGGCGGGGGAGAAAATCGATAGCAGGGAGCGCGTGAAATGTTGTAAGGCGTTATTATTTGATTCGAGATCGTTATTGAGTTGGTTAGGATTGACGTTGTGTTGAAAAAACAGTACGAAATGCGGGAAAGTTGGCTCGTTTTTCGGATAAATTTTACTGTTCGGTTATAATAAAATTTATAACGCTTTTTAAATTACTATTTATAAATAGAAAAAATTTAAAAATTATACTCTCACAAGCAGCTCTTCCGAGCGAGCTAAATTTTGCAAGCCCCCGGTATACAGAAACGAATTTACTTCTCATTTACCAATGCTCATAAAGATAAAGAGCGGCATGCATTACCATTAGCCCGAAGTTTTAAAAAGCAAAGTGCACAGAGCAAACTCGAAAACTCGATTATTATTCCCGGGCGGTTAAAGAGTTGATCCACCGAGACCTAAATAAATAGTGATAACCCCTTGGCCGCGCGCGCAAAAGTCTAGCCCCGCGGAAAAGGCCGAGGTGTACACGCCCCGCGCCGCGAAAACCCAAGTCCGGCGCAACTTCGGTTCCTAAAGAGAATCGCTAATACCCGGTCTCCAACTCGGCGTCTCTCCGAAGGCAAACCGAGCGGGCCGCGAGACGACGCGGCGGCCTCGGCTTTTAAGCATCTGCGTCCCTCCCCCGAGGGAGAGAGAGAGAGAGAGAGGCCGTAAAGGACTCGAGCCTCCGAAACTTTCTTCCTCGGAGGTGCATAAGCCGGCGGGGGTGGGGGGAGTTACCTCGCGTGCATTCCGGCAGGCCGCCGCTCGTCAAATTGAATTTCCGCGCCAAGTTCGCGGGCCCGGAGGCTGGTCGAAAAGCAATTAACTTTCACGGTGTTTATCGGTCCCGGCCGCGAAGTGTGCGCGAGGCTAAATTAGCAGTCTTGATCTTTTGCATCGTCGCCCGGGAAACGATCTAGTTATGCTCGAAATTTCGGATGTAATTTAGCGCGCCGAGAGAGAGAGAGAGAGAGAGAGAGAGAGAGAGGGAGAGAGCGCCGGGGCTGGCAAGCGGACGCTAATGGCGCGAGCGCGAGGTATATGGACGAGATTTATCCTTTTTCGAAGGGGGTGAGTTATGGCTTCGCTCGTGTATAGGCTGTGTTTCTTTCTTATCTGTTTTGATTGGGTGATGTATGGACAGGGTTCAGTCGAGCGGAGATGCTAGCCGGTTTCGACGGGGCCGCGGAAAAGTTTTTCGACGTTTAGGAGGATAATGCGCGCGAGGAGTCGAGGTGGAATATTTGATCGAGCTCTGCTTTCGGCACTATGGACTTGTAGTTTGCGCCGATGAGTCGTCTTCGTTTCGTGCAGACAGTACCGTTAAACGAAGCGATTTTCATTATGAAACTCGAAGGGCTTTGTTGGGAGTTTAATCACTTTTACGGGTAAAAAGTAATTGTTGTTCTTCGATAAACTACGTCAGGGGGAACTGCAAATAAGTGGAGAACGATATTTAAAGCGCGTAAAATACAAAGTTTAAACTGCGAGATTATGTTGATGTAATTAGCTATAAAGGAAATTTGTTGTAACGGCTAATACTTACTACGGCAGAAGTTTGAAAGTCAATCTCGCGTTAGTGTAATGACATCTTTGTTATAAAGCAAGAGTAAGATTTAACAAATTTTTAAGTTATAAACTAGTTACACTCCGCCATAAGTTTAATGGACTTTTGAATTTTATGGCTAAAGTTTAAGTAGATCAATAAAGAAATTATATATATATTATTTCAAGGCGGTGAAGCAAAGTATCGATAAAAGTTTAAAGAAAATCGCAAAATATTTAGCAAATACATTTTCTTAATTAAACTCTGCTTATACGAAATGATAAGTTATTCACTCGCCGCTATTATGCGTTAAATCGTTAATTTCCTAGGCATTATTTAGCATCATTACGGTTTACTATATTAAGAACAAATCTCATTTCGAGGAAAATTATTATCCGGCATAAACTTCTATCACTTGATAACCGCCGCAACTTCGTGTGCATTTAACTGAAATAATTAACCGAATAATTTAAATTATCTGCGTCGCCACATATGTGCAATCGCGTTTCAACAAACTTAAAATGAAAAGGAATAATTTAAATTTTCCAAACTTCGCTTATTTCCGTCGCAAACTTTGCTAACGAACCGTATACGTAATGCATCCACATTAAAAATATATCGGTGTCGTCGCTGCAAAACGAGTTGCCTCACATTGCGAAATAATTCGCTTTATGCAACGATTTCGGCAGAAACTCCTTTGAATTACCTTCGAAACAGGGCGCTTCGCAGTGAAATTCTCAAATGTGCGTTTGTTAATCCCGTCGTTTTCCCAGAAAAACGGCGCGTCAAGCACTTTGCCTTTAATTCAAAACCTTTTAGTTCGTCGCGCCGCGTTAAACAACCTGTTAATCCTCGCACAATCCTTCGGAAACGTCCGTTCTATTCGTCGCGGAGCTAAAGAAAACAAATGGAACGAGCAGGAAAAACGAGCAGTCGCCGAAGAAAAAAGGGCAGCGCCTCGGTCAAGGATAACTGCATAGTGCGAATGTAGCGAGCTGACACAGGGGGAGTAAATATTTATTAAGAGTAATTATTGTTTGGCTTGCTTGACCTGGAAAGAATTCAGGCCCGTGATAATGAAATTTATTTGACAAGAATAATGTTCGAGTTAACAAATATTTACTTTGAGTTACAAGCAAGATTGCGCTTTGCTCTTTCTTTGCGACTAAATATTTGCGGAGGTACGGAAAACGTTTGTTTTGCCCAATTTAGTAAAGTGTCGACAATTGCGATATTTTTAGAACGATCAAAGCAAGGTTCGGTGATTTTAAATATTTTGAATGAAATAGCATATGAAATTTCTTGGAAAATGAAAAAGTTTTTTCAAACTATAGTAGAATAAGCTCCGATGAAACAGAAATTGTCGAGCCATTTGAAAAGTACGATTTTGATCTTTTTAAACGTAATCGTATATATGCATGAAAGAAATCGATTTCAATAGATAGAATCGCGTATGCAGTTATGAGGCAAAAATAGGATTTTCCAACGGTAACGATCTAAACAGATACATTCATGCCGTCATCAAAATCAAGTTTTATCCAAGTTCTTACTTTTAATCTTACTTTTAAAAAAAACTGGTACGTAAAATTCTAAAAAAATCCGAGCAACCAAAACAAATCCAAACTACTCGACCGACGACAAAACCCCGAAACTTTCCATCCCCGACCTGCACAAATCAATCCAAACTCGCGTCTCCGGCCACCAAGTTTTTTTCATAAAAATCCTAAATGGTTACTTGCCATTACGCGGGCCGTTCAAGTGATCCCCGGCTGGTGGGGCCTCCTCGCAGCTCTCCTCGTCCAGCTTGCGATCGGCATCGTCGTCTGAGAGCGCAGGCCGCCGGATCGCGCGGAGCGAGGCGTCGGGGAGTCGGACGAGTACTGGCGGTCGGCGCGCTCTCGGCCGACAGTCTGAGGCTGCGAGGAGCGAGCCGTGCCAGAGTCAAACGCGGCTGGAGGCGTCGCGCATGCGCGCTCGCAGCCGAGGGGCGGTGCGAGCGGCGCCGCGCGAATATGGATTTCAAAAACCGCTCTGCAGCCCACGAATGTGTTCGCTCGCGGAAGTATTGGGGATGGTGGATTTTTTTCGGGCTTGCATTGATTCGCCGGTCGATTTAAATTATTGAGGTGCGGAAAAGTTTAGTTTTCGTAAGTTGGTTTTATTATGGATCTGTTAAGTTGCACGTAGCGAAAGGGGAAGTTTTGGAAAAACTGGGGATCGAACGAATGAAAGATTCTTATATTACTTTGTAAAAGGTCGAACCAAACAAAGTTTTTCTAACCGCCGTAAACTGACTGAAAGAGGAAAGCAGCAAGGAGCAATTGCAATTTTTTGTTTTCAAGTTTTAGCTTTTAGTCTTTGGGCAGAAAAGACGTAGGTGGCTTTTTCAAGGAACTTCAAAGAAAACTTTGAAAATTAAGATTTAGAAGTGCTTTCTTATTTTATTTGTCCTACTTTTGCTCTTAATAGTAACGATAGAGTAAAATTTAAACCATTGTACTTGCTAATTACTTTTTCCCCGAAATCATAATTTACTTAGCACTATAATTTTAAAATTGCTTAAAAAAGGCCCACTTCAAAATCTCTGCACTACTCCAACTGACCTGTTTGCAAGCGAGCAAGTTCGCAAGGGTGCTTTATTGTCCAATTGCAATGCAAGCTCGCTAATTTGGAAATTATGAAATAATGTTGAGTAATGACGTCGTCTTTCCCCGTACACGCGTACCTCTAGCCCTGGGATTTGCAGATTCTGGTTACAAGATATATGCGCCGAGCTCGGTTGCAATGGAAAACCGGAAAATTAGCGATGCAGCCGTTGTTTACTCAAACTTGAAAAGCTTCTGACGAGGCAATAATAGGCCGTGTAGATGTGCCATTAACTAAAGTTCAGTTAGATAAAAAGTCAGCAAAGCTTTCCGCAGAAAACATGCAAAGCAAACGGCAAGCTATGCCACTCAGATAATACAAACGAATTTCCTCTCCTCCTCTAATCTAATCAATTAAAAACCTGCAGCGATACAGCGAATCTCGATCATCCTTCCACCTCCCACACAGCGATCCCGCAAAAAAAAATCAGTCCGCCCAAGTTTACAAAGTGCACGTATTATTAATCCTCGCGCTTTCTAAACCCCGGAAATCTGCGCGTATCGGGAAAGAGCGCGCGACCGCTAATTGACCCGAATCGAGGACGCACAATAAAAAGCACTGCGCTGCGGCGTCGCGCGCGAGGGGCGTGTGCGAGCGAGCGTCTGTTTATCGTCGATAATGCCACGCCGCGCTTATCGGGATGGCTCGCGCCGCCACGCATATAGGGGCAGAATCGCAGCTGAGCCAGCCGGCCAACGCGCTCGTTGGCAGAAAAATCGGATCCGCCGCGACGGCGAGAGAGAGAGAGAGAGAGAACGAGGTCAAATAATAGCGAGCACGCCAAGCGCTCGTTCGCCGCCGCCTCTCGTAATTATCCTTTCTTGTTAGAGCGGGAGCATGGTTTTTTAATTGAGCTCGCGCGGCTTGGACTGTCGCTGAGAGCGACGACTGCAACTTTTTGCGCGGAGCTTGTAGTATTTGACTGGTTGGAGGGCTTCGGGTTGCATTGATTTTAATGAAGTGGGATTATCGAATGTCGCGCGAAAAAATGAATCCTGTTCTTCAGAGGATGCTGACGTACGAGATACAAATTTACTTTAATTGAAGCTTTTATTCATTTCCACATAAGGGGCTGATTGATTTATTTGTCTTTGCCTTTTACGAGCTGGCCGCGTTTAAATATTCAGGAATCGCGAGTAAAACTAGACCGCAAAGTCGATGAAATGGAATTCCGATTTTTGTTGGCTCTGTCGTCGAAGCCGACGAGAAAAAAAAATAACGCTGAAATTAAAATTAAGCATCGAGGACATAAACGCATTAATCGAGAGCGACTTGCGTTTAACCCCGGTCGCGATGTAAAATATTTGCAATTTCCATCTCGATTAGCGGCGTAAATCGAAAAGCCCCGCGGTTCAAATAATAATTATTATCAATCGCTCTGAAATACTAACGAGGAAAAAAGGAGGCGGGGAGAGAAAGATTACGGATAATGAAATTATTGGAGATTATGCGGGGTAGATTACGGGTACGTCGCGCGACCGACGTTAAAATGGCAATTTCGCTTTCGGCCACCGGTGTGCAGTGCGCGCGGCGGGGATATACGCGCTCGCGCATTATAAATATTCATCGGGAAGTTATCGAGGCGCGTACGCCCGAATTTCGAGTAATACGAGTGTACGGGACTCGGTACGTGGCGCGCCTGTCTTCGCCTCTAATATCGACTCTGCGCGCCGCGCTAATTTTATCATTTAACCAACTTCGTGAATGCGAACTCCCGTCGACGCGAGTGAGAGAGAGAGAGAGAGCCCGCGTCTATTTCCATTCTGCGCTCTAAGGCATCGATTCCACGTCACGGAGAACGAGGCGACCGACGAGCCGGAATTTCGCCGCGCTCGAGACTAAAAATCGACTTTTAAGCGAAAATTCGACGAAAGCGAAGAGCCGCCCTGGTAGAAATGACATGCTTCGAGCTTAAATTTTAGCATTTATTGGCCCATTAAGGAGCATTTTTTGGCCATTTTTTAAAAAATGATCAAAAAATGCTCTAAAAAGGTTTTCAATTTCTACCAAGCGGGTTCTCGGGAAACTGAGGTAGTTTTAGTTTTTTCGAATTATACTTTATTATTGTATCAACGAAAGAAACATTTTTTTTAGTTTCTAGAACAATTTACAATTTATTTTCTAGTGGAAATGAAAGGAAACAGTTGCAGGAAATTTTCGATTTAGAAATAAAAGAGAATTCATTTACTTTTAATTTACGGAACGATGGAAAAAAATTGGTTTTCGATTTCTTATACGCCGTTCACTTATTTACTGTGCCGCGTGTAAAACAAGCGTTTTATGTGCTTGCGTCGAGTGCATATTCTACCGACGACTGCTGTACATCTAATGTAGGTCATTGGGACATCACAATTCAGATTACATGGTGAAAACATAAGTAATGCGAAGCACAGGAGAATACATTTTTCGAAAATTATTGATTTAACAATATTTAAACGGAGGCTTTGAAGAGGTTAAAATCTTTGAATGAACTGAGATCTAATCCAAACGAATAATAATGAGCTTTTAAATTTACAGGGTACAATAACCTCCGCAGTTTGATAAAAATTGATGCTCTTCAAAGTAAATATTTTCCTTCTTAGTAATACGAAATAAGTGCTTCCATCTCTAACGCAAATAAAGCTTGTTTTATCAGTATTGAATATTTCTTGTTGATACTGCGGATAGTCAATCGATATTCATTTTTAAAATTTCAAAATTTTTCTAAAAGCACCTGCAAAAAAAATTACTTTTAGACCAAGTTTATGGTTGACGGAACCATTCCGAAAATTGGCCAAATAGACGTTTCACGAATTCCGAATTCAAAATAAGGCATTCGGTTACAAAAGAAAATTTATATGATGTAAAGATGTGCATCACGCGTTTAAAGTAAAGCAAAAGTTATTTGAATTTTTTTTTTTTTTTTAAACTCAATCGAAACTTTATACAATTTCTATAAAAACACATGTTTAACAAACGTCTTTTTTTCAAATCCCGCTAAAACTTCAGTCCACTGCGCACTAAACCGACCACCGTCGCTCGTACGCAGAAGGAATCAACTCCAGCGGTATCCTTCAACTCCAATCCCCCGTAACGTCCAGTTTACAGCCGACGTAGCCGCGCGTCTACACTGCTGCGATTCCAGCGGAGAGCGCCACTTTAATCATCCTTGGTCAGCTCGAAATCCGTCCGGGTTTAGTCGTCCGAGGTGCATTTCGCGGCAGCGCGTCGAAGTCTTGAACGCGGACGCCGTACAACGCGCGAATTGCTCCGCCGGAATTTCGGCCCCGGTCTTGAAATACAGTTTTTAATTAAGCCCCCGACGACGGGCTGCCCTTTTTGTTTATGCGCCAGAGTCGGCCGCTGGATTAAAATATCTGTCTTCTCCGCGCGCGCGCAGCGCGCATTCTGATGAAGCGGCCGGCGAGAGCGCTGAGATACGGGGCGTAAATTAAGCGGCACAAGCAAAGAAATTTAGCCCCGCGGAAGTGATTCGAACGAGCGGGGAACGCGACCGGTGTGTAGCGCGCTGCTGGAGCGACAGGTTCTTTTTCTGTTCGTGTTTTTGGCATTTTTAAGAGTTATTGAGAAAGTTGTGGAAATAATTGTCGAATTAAATAGTTTTTTTTCTTATAATTTTGTTGGATTTAATCCAGTCAAATATAATATTTTCATTTTTATTAAGTAATTTTCCTTCTGTAAAAATTTGATAACGTCCTTGTTTAACGTAGTTTATATGATGGGTACACATTTTACCCGAATAAGTGGTGCAAAAAAAAAACGGTGCCCTGTTACTGCAGAATATTATAATTGCACCTAATTAACTTTACGCGTCGCGGAAAAGCGCATTTAAAATTATAATAAATATTTAAGTTAATATCACATTTTAATCCTCGTATATTTAACTTAATGTTCACGTTATGTTATAATATATAAGTTTCACGAGTGCGTTAAAACGTTTACGGAGAAAATAAAATTGCACCACTTAACTTGAATAGTTATACATACATATACATAGTTATACACCCAGTCTGACCTAATCTTCATAATTTCTGCTTTTTAAGGACACCTCGTACAGTCCAAGCTAAATATTTACTTTTAATTAAACATTTAATTACGAACTCGGCAAGTTCAACAGCGCCCTTAAAAAACAGACAGTCCCACCCGTCAAACCCCCTCTGCCTCCTAAATTTTCGACTTTCAGCCTCCGTCCCGCGGCTCTCGCTCAAGGAGCCGCGCGGCGGCGCGATTCGCAAGCGAGAGTACATAGCTCGCCGAGCGTTTAGCGCAGAGATATACGTATTTATCGCATTGCCTCGCCATTTATCGCGGAGAGCCGCCGCGCGCCGCCGCGCTCGCCCTCGCGGCCCCGGATAAGGAGGAGGACGGAAATAGAGGAGGGAGCGAGCGCACAATAGGCCGAAATACTATGCTGGCGCGCTTTTTGCGGCTCGCTTTCTTCGGAGCGCGAGAACGGTTAATGCACCGCGGCCTGAGTTACGGCGTACCGTTGGGCTGCTGCTTTTTCGCGACGACTCTCTTGCTTGCAAAGTGGGCTATTTCAGTTGGGTGGAAAAAATTTATTTTCGGCTTGCGCTTTTCTCTGTGAATTGTACGGGGTGGATTTGATTGCAGGTTTTGGCTGATGTGAAAATTACTGGTTAAGTATATTTTTTGAGAATGTGTGTAGTTATTACTTTGCGTTTCATCGTGTATTTTGGTCAAATAATAATTATTTCGTTTAATTAACAGGAAAAGCTTGAGAGCGTTAGAATATTGTCTTCGGCGCTTATTATTGTTGATTTTATTGATATTATGATTGAGTATTGGTTTTGATATAAACGAGGCAATCAAATTTTGCATACGATATTGATGAAGTATAGTAATTGAAAATGTTTATTATCCAGTTTATTAAAGCATTGCAATGAAGGTGTTATTATACTGTTTGAAAAAACTTATAAGATAAAAGTATAAAATCGTTTAATTTATAAATTAATAAACCATTCGTTGATTTTAAGCGGATGTAATACTCCCCCCGATAAAAATGAAACGCCTCGAAACGAATGAAGCTCCGCGTCATTATCCCTTCTCATCGACAGAAATCCATAAACTCATATCGCGAAGAAAAATTAGCAATACCCAGTAAACTCATCCAAGATAAATAACCAAACAAGCCCTTCATTCACCGATAACAAAGCCGCTTAATCTCGAGCAGGGAGAAAGACAAAAGGAGCGCGGGGGGGAGCAACGAAAACACGGAGTTTCACTCGTGACGTAACGAGGGATGAAGGCGCGCGATTCACGAGAGGCAACCGACGGGAAAATGGATCCGCGCAATTTTCCTCGGACCGCGGCTTGGCTCGCTCGCCTTATACTCTTACGATTTTCTCGTGGCGTTACGTTCGCGCCTTCAACGCAACGATTGTTTGCTCGTCCGGCTCTCGCCGCCGGCGCAGATTTATATGTACCTTGTTTTTGCAGACGGGCACGTACGAGCGTTAATTGCAGCGGAGGTGGATAGCGCAATGTTTGCTCCGGCCGAGCTTAATGAGCATCGGATTATCGTTGGCGCTTTTAACTTTTTCGAGCGCGATGAAAATCGAGCCGAGACTCGACCCCGCTCAAATAAATTCAATCGAGATCGAACGGATTCCCGTTGTTTCGGCCTTTTTTTTTCGACAATGTCGCGCGATAAATGCGCCTGGTTTAACGATAGGCGAGTTTGTTAAGAATAAATACGCTTCGTTAATTTTGCACGGCTAATTGGCAAGTTGTTTTTTTTTTTATTAAAAAAACGTTTAATCTGACAGTATTTTAAATCGAACTATGCTCTTTTATGATTTACGTTGATGAATCAATATTGAACGGGACGTAATTTTAACAAAAACATCGCGATAACGATCTCTGTAATAGTTATAACCATTATCCTACCTAACGTCTATATCTTGCTGGAACGCAGTTCTTAAAATACGATAATTGTAACTATAATAGAACTAATAAATACAAAAAAGCACGCCAATGAATTTCCAGCTCCCCACTTTGACCCGGTTAGTCAACTCAGCCAGCTCGCGAGCCAGAAAAAGCCCCCGTGCGTGTAGCTTTTCCCGCAGAACCCATCGATCCTTCCCTATCTCTTTTCCCAGCTTGCACGGAAGCTTCCTACTATGCAGAGGCGAAGGGGGCCTTGCAAATTGCAGGATTGCGAGCCCTTGACTGTGTGGGCTCGGACGAGCCTCTTTCTCTCCCTTCCTGCCGCCTTTCCGAACGAGCGTCAAAAGAAGGTTGCGCAAGCTCGGAAGAGGAAGAGAAAGAGAGAGAGAGAGGGATTTGTTATTACAGGGGTCTTTTGCGGAGAGCGGATTTTTTATCGGCTGGTAATGAAGGGGCCTTTGGATTTCCAAGCCGTGCGGGATTTTAGACCCTCGACCGAGGACGAATTCAATGTTCGAGCTGACGACTCTTTTAAAATCGTGGTAGGCGAGTTTTTTTTGGGGGGGGGGGGGATTTTTAAACGAGTTCATTTCGAATTTCAAAGTTTGAAAGCATTTCGAAGCTTCGCGTGACAATTGTTGCAAAGTTCGCTTTTGCGCTTGATTTCCAGTAAAATGCGAGATTTACAAAGTCGAGCGGAAACACTTTTTGAACTAAAAAATTTAGCTTGCCCTCGATTTAATTCGAAAGCCAACATTGCTACCCGCAATCGCGCTTTTTAACACGAATAAAGTAGATTAGCAAAGAGCGTTTCAAAAACAGCAAGGAAGCCGAGAGGAGGTTCCCGGAGAAAGTATAAAATAGTAGAAGGGCGCGGGGAATCGAAGAGGAGCATTGTAACTAAATTAGGTTATGAAGCACCTTGCTAGGTAAGAGGAGTAGCCGGGAGGGAGCCAAGCGGTCTGTAAAGCGAGATTAACGTGACGTTTAATTCGCCGGGGCTCGAACTTGAGACCGCCGCTCGCTGGGATGTCTCTCCCCTCGCGTCGACGCGGTGACGCGTCAGCGAGCGAGAAACTCGAGCGTACCAACGCGTAATGGAGAATCGTCTCGAGACCGAAGCACCGCGGCTACGTTTTTTTTTTTTTTTTTTTTTCATTAGTGGAAATTGCTGCGCTTTCCCCTGTTTGTTGGGGCTCGGGCTGCTTTTTTCGGGGCGAATGGTTATGGGGGTTTGTGTTTGCTGGGTTAAAGTGGAATCGAAAAATAACAGGTGCTTCTGGATTCTGCAGTATTTAGAAAACCCCTTTTTATCAAATAGTAATCGTTGGACGATTAATTTGGATTTAATACTGTTTGCTCCCTTTTAATCGCGCAGCCCCAGTTGGGAATTTTGAAATTTCCCTCGGGAAGCATTTAAGGTGCCGCCCGTTCGCGTATCGCGCAAATATTTGTTAGTTAATAATTCGAATGCAAACCGCTTTAACCCCCGTTCGGGTCGTCCGATAATACCGCGAGGCCCGGCGATTTAAGCCTTTAATTCCTCGGCGGACAAGCGAAGAAAGCCAATTTCACCGGGCGAGCGGAAGAGGGAAAGCTCGTCGGGCAAGTTCGCCGAGAGGAAGGAGCAGCTCGTGCTGTGGCGCAGCTGGCGCGCTCGCGTCGTTAATTTTTAGCCCCCGATCAGCCTGCATAAACCATGCCCGCGTCCTCGCGCTCGAGGCTTTTAATAAAACTTTTCGGCGCGCAAACAAATCACTCGCCGCGACTCGCACAATGGGCCGCCGCACTCGAAGCAAGGGCCACAAGAATAAGGACAGGAGAGAGAGAGAGAGAGAGAGAGAGAGAGAGGGATGGCTCGTGCATGCGAGCGTCGAGAGGCGCAGCTTTTGTTTCACGCTCGTAGATCGAGAGGATGCGAGCGAACGAGTGCGAGAGAGAGGGGAGGGGGGGAGGAAAGGGGTGACAATGGCTGCCAATCAAGGCAAGATCGAACCGGATATCTGCCCTCGGCATCACGCCTCGCTCGTCTACGTCATCCTCTCGTTGCTCTGTCTCTCTCTCTCTCTCTCTCCTATGACTCGCTCGCTCTCGCTCGCGATAGCTTAATTGTCGAAACAATGGAATTATATTGTCCTGGCGACGTGGAGCTGGACGACGAGCTTGTAAAGGACCTCTCGGTCAGCTCGTCGTCTCGCTCTATTTCGATTTCTGTCGCGCCGGGCTCTCCGTCACCCGAGTCCGACGCTTCTTTTTGCGGTTCCTCGCTCTCCTTTTTCCTCTCTGGCTTCTCTGCCGGGCGGACGGACTTTGTTCGCGGAATGCGAGTCCGACATTTTTCGAATAGCACATGCTTGACGATTTTGATTGTTGTATTTTGATGGTGAACTTTTGTTTTCGGGCCGAGATTAATTGTAGTCCGAAAGTGGCGTTTTGATATTAGGAGACTGAGACACTGGTTATTTGCTTAATCCAGGATTATAGTTGGCTGGAGCAGGTTTTATTCACTATGACAAAGGCCATTCTTCACTGGTTTTCCAATGGATGAACTTCAACAATACTCGTATCTATAAGGAATTTGGTATTACAAATCCATATCAATGTAAATTTATTAAGAAATATGTCTTGCATATCTGTGCGTTTATTAAACATTTACGATTCATTTAAAATGGTTGAGAAATAATTTACTTAATCGTCGAATGCAAGCTTGAATATCTTTAATATTTTCATTCTTACTGTATTTAACGTAATTATCAAATTATTTGAATTTATAATAATGATCCGCGCAATAAGTAAAATGAATTACTAATAATTCACTTAATTCGGTAATAAAACGCAATTTGTATTGTCGGCGTGGCAAAAGCAAGGAAAAATCTGTCTCTGCAATGAACTTTTATTGGCATCTGCTGCTCAATTTAACAAGAAAGCGGAAAAAGGAACAGGCGGCAATATTAAAAGCGCAAAAACTTTTTCCCCGGCTAACAAGTCGTAAAAAGAAATATTGACAATACGGCATCGGAGGGGGGCAGAGTGTGCACCGGGCTCAAGTGAGAAAACAAAAGAATAAGAAAAAGAGGTCGCGTCGCGGGCTTTCTATCTACGGATGACGTTTAAGTCTACCGGGAGCGCGTTTTCCCGGAGGTTTTGCCGCGACTCTTCGGTTGTTCCGCGCGCAATCTTTTTTCTCCTTTAAAACATTTGACTTACTCTCTGCTGCGAGGCTCCGCTGCATTGTGCTTCGCCTCTACTCTCTGCCAAAGGAAAAGCGGGCAGAGAGGCGTCGGGAGGGGAAAAAGGAGGACCTTAATTATCTCCCCGCTGCAAGAAATCTTTACGCTCCTTACGAAAGCCCTTAATTGCCCCGAGTGTATATCACGACGTCTTGGGCCGCTTCGACTCACTGGTAATTTTCATTGCGGCTTTGCGGTATTCTTCGCCTGTCCTCCTTTTTTTGCTTTTGGCCTCCTGCTAAATATTCCCCGCCTAACGAAATTGCTGAGTAATGAGCCTTGCGTATTATTATTTTTATGTTTCAATTACTAATTTCGACATCTCTCTTTAGCGAAATTATTTGGATAAGCGTGCACTCATGACGCGACAATTGCATCGTTATGATAAAAAATTGCATCCGCCGCTCGAGTCAAGAATTGCAGTTCTATTGTTCAACTTTTTAGGAATTCTTGAACGACAGTACTATTAAAATTAAAGTTTCTTAGACGCGGAGTTGTCATTTTTTCTTTTTTTTTTTTTAACACAAAAAAGTACTTTACCAAATTCTGCTCTCATATTTCGAAAATTTACCTTATTCCAAAAACTGGAGCGCCCATTTTCAGCAATAAAAACCGACGGCAGATTGTTTACGAAGACTCATCAATATCCATTATCCCGCAGCTTAAACTCGATCATCTAAAATTATGCTGCAAATCAGCAGGAAAGATCAGGGCGCCGGGCTCGTTTAATACCTCCAAGCCCCGCTTCCCCGAACGGTGTCTCCAATAATGCGCGCCGCGTAATTCGAAGTATGTAATCACCGCGCTCAAGAGAGAGAAACCTGTAGGGCCTTTGAATGGAAGGGGGAAGGGAGGAGGGGGGGGGGAGGATCCAAAGGCGAGGCAGTGATATTCTCTTTCAACTTGAGTTAGCGATTCTCAGCGAGAGCGCCTCTGTCATTAAGCTCTCGCGTCTGAGCGTGCGGTTAAGCACACCGACGAGGTAGAATAGTTATACGGGGTGCGAACTATAACTCGGGGGGGCGTGCGAGCGATCGGTACGACAGACCAACAAAGCCCCCCCCCCCTCCGTCCCTCTCTCTCTCTCTCTCTCTCTCTCTCTCGTTCGAATTTCGTTGTTGATATAATGCGCTCTATCGGCGCTGCATCGCCCAGAGACAGCGGCAAAGGGCCGAAACCGAGAAACACGAGTTATGCACGCCGGGAGAGATTGAACAGACGCTGTACTCGCTAAGTCGTATTGTTCGGCGGAGGATTCTCTGAAATTGCGCGGCGAGTACTTCGAGTTGGCCGCTGCTTTAAACTGATGGAGTGATGGTGTAAGAGATGCGGGAAATTCAAGCTAATACGTCTTTTCATTTTGAAGTTTCGATGATGATGTAAAATTATTTTTGGAAAGTTTTGATATAAGGAAAGTTGCCGTTTTTAAAGCAATTCTATAGGGTTCGCAGCGTCGAATTCGGCGCGCCCAAAAGTTTGCCGAGCAGAAAAGTTTTTTTTTCAAAGCTATTTGCAGTTTTAGATTGTCTAGGAGTTTGAAAATCCTATTATGCCTTTCGAGTTGTTTAATTCGTTTTCGAATACGCATTTAAGAGAGCGACTTAAAAGCGGTGTAAAGAAAATTCTTATGAGGCATAATATAAACTTTCAAACCCTTTAATCCTTTGACTGTCCAACGACGGATACATTCGCTCATTTGCTACAGTAAACAAATGGAAGCAGAGTATCGCGGACTGACACGGGTTTAAACATCCTTGACGGAGGAAAGTTCGAACCGACGACAAGTTAAATCACAATGCTCTTGAAGCTCTACACGTTGAGGATTGTCAACTCTCATGAAATAGATCACGAGGATGAAGCGGATCATTCATTCCTTACTGTACGTCTCCAAGTTTTATCTTACTTTTGCTTTCTTACGTACTTCTGGAATTATTTCACTGTCAACTTTCCTCAAAACTTTCTGCAATTAGGAAAGAATTCCCAGGAGACAGTCAAAAAGTTCACGGCTATTATTTATTTTTTTCAGAAGTAAAAAAGTTCCTTATCGATTTTCGCCTCTCAAAGTGTCTCTCCCTCCCCACCCGAGTCAATATATAAATATACACCGGCAAGCACATTCTTCGCACAAAAGCCCCGAAAACATGCGGAACGATTACTTGCCCCGAAATACCCCTCTCCCGCCTGAAAAAGCTCTCGGAGCAGCTTTAAAGCGCGTAAACAGCGACGGCCGAAGGTAATTCTCATTCATAAGCGAGTGCGGCCGGGAGGATTATCGCATTAAAAAATCCCGACAGCCCTCGAGATGAAGAGGGAGAGGGGGAGGGAGGTGGAGGTCGAGGCTAATCCCGTCCGGGAATAACCGAAAAGAGAGGAGAGGCTTTTATCGCGCCAGTCGTCAAGTCGGAAATTGTGCCGCAACGGTATTGAAGGCTCGCCTTCCCTTTTTACGATGCGGCCGTTTCGTATACGCCCACCGAGTATGACTACCCCGGCACCTGAGAGGCTTGTAACAGCTGCGGGCAAGAGCGCTCGGGTAAGTACAGGCTGGAATTGGGGCGCGCAATTAGTTATTGCCGAGAATTCTTACACGCTTTACACGTGGAATTCAATAAGAAGAGGGCTTTGAAGGAAAGCTTTAGAGTGGCTTTGAAATTGGCTTTAGCTAATGTGAAAAGGTTTTTGAATGAATAAAATTAAATAAATCCACGGGTTGCCGATGTTGGATAGATTTTTATTTTACTTGGAAGTATACGTCTATAATTATTCGGTTTGTCGTTCAAACAAAATATATTTTTTTTTTACTGACAAATAAAAATAAAAGTAAAAGTGCCAGAACATATTACATAAAGAAATCCGTAAATAATAATATATATTTTTAAATTACGAACGGAGATAGAAGGCAATAAAAAAAGGCGACAGCTACTTTCTCATACTTTAATATTAGCAAAGTTTAAATTGCCCAGGAAATCGAATGAATTTGGAATAATTCTCTCTTTCATGAATGCAACCATCATATATGCACATTCAAAATGTTTAATGACAGATTTCAGTTCAAAGGAGAATTCAAATTACACTGTTTCAAAACTGAGATCGAATTTCTAGTACAAAATTTTGAATAAAAACTTTCGCGTCTACTGAAACCTTCAATTAAAAATGTTACCATTGAAATTGAAGCATGGTTGAACCTTTTTAACTGAACACATAAAAATTTACTGAATTTCAGGTTGAGGTTAATTTTTGCGGAAAATACACTCTTTCGAACAAATAATAAAGCCTTTACGTTTAAAACATACATTTGGAATAAAAATCACTCTTTACCGTTCCCAAATTACAGCTAAAACCGTTCTCGCATTCGAATCTCCGCAATAATTCATTTTATCGCGCACATCTCTCAATTCGCCCAGCCATTCTTTCCAGCTTACCTATAATTTCGTTCCGCGCATACACGTATTTTCGCGCGGCAACAATCGATTCTCGCCAGGCTTTCTCTCATTCCCCGCGATTCGGCTCCCGACCGTTAATGAATCTCCTTATTACAGGGAATAACAGAGAGAGAGAGAGAGAGGCGCGCATTCCCCAACCTACTTTACCAAGGGTGTAATCGCTTTTAAGCTTCCCCGGCGATCGACGGGGCAAAAAAAAAAGTCGAGGGGCGGAAAAAAGAAGACGCGGAAGCCGATAACGTAATAACGATTACTCGGCGCTTAAATGCGATTCGCGACGCGCCCCCCCCCCCCACCCC